>ML784743.1:610927-646344 GCA_009831015.1 Picea engelmannii
TATTCCCCCCTCCCCACTAATACAGAATGGATCCAGGAACCAAAATGGGTCTAGGAAGGCCTAAAAATCAAAGTTCTCAGAATGGCTTCAAAATGGACATGTGCGTAAGCCTCATCAATACTGACCCAACACAACTTGAATGGGCTCAAACGAACATCGTATGTGAAAGATATTGTGGTCTGTTCATTTTGTCAAATAAGCAAAAAAATGTTGATTGTACTATCTGTACAGTGCTGACGTGGAAGTTGATTGTATAGGTCGTACAACCATACAATGATGTGGTAGGCACAATGGCATTGACTAGGCAGGTGCAGGTGGATGAATCATCGTTGGAACTGTGGTATTTATTTGGCAAGTGTAAAGGTGCCACATGGCACCCATTCATTGGTTGATTGGTTGTGAAAAATTATATGGGTTCTATGGGATTTTAACCCATGACCTTCAGTCTGGGAGGCAAGCGATCTGGCAGGGTCGGGCTACCAGCCCGCCCATGATAGTTCTTATTAACTAAGGCATACATGTATTATTTAAGCCTGAATACATTGTAACATGGGCATAAATAAAGGGTTGGGGCCTAGAATCAACCCCCTATGCACATCATACAACCTCTACATATATGTACACACTCCATAAAATGGTTGGCGTAGATTTTGGAGTTTAGGCCAATGCTTGGGCATATGTGTTATCATATGACCTTTTCCAGACTATTAGTGCGGAGGTATATGGATAGAACCTGGTTGGCTGGGCTAGCCCATTGACCAAGGTGCTAGACCAGTGGCTATAACCAGTGGCTTAACTGTGTTGGGGTTCTTGGAGACTTAGCTCGAGGTCCCATCGATGCACCAAAAGACCAAGAGCTAATGAAGGAGAGGGCCAGCATGCCAGGTCTTATCCCAGAGCCACATGGAGGGCACCCAGGTGACTAGGAGCCTGAGGATCAGCGGATGCACCCTTAATTTATGCCAAAAAGTGGCTTTTAAACTTTATTGTATGATTTTTGATTGATTTTAAGCCCGTTTGAGGCGATTTTGGTCATTTTTGGAGGATCTTGGGCCCTTTTTTAGGCCAGATCTTGGGGGGAAGTTGGGAGTTTGTTTCCAACTTCAATTATATATAAACCATAGGTTCTTGTAGCTATGGGGGTGTTGCATAACAGGAAAATTCTGAAGAATTGTTTAGCCAAAGCCATTTTTATGCAGGGAAACCATTGAGGAGAGCACCTTTGCGAGCCATTTCTGGGAGCTTCGTTCATCTGATTTCAGTTCCATCAGTGTTGTTGGGTTCTTGAGATCTGGTAGAACACAAAAAGATCAGTTTTTAATCCTTTTGTAACTATTATGATGTACTTTTAAATATTTGAACATAAATAATTAAGCCTCACCCACTGAGACAAAGGCCCGGGGACATAGACGAGATTGCCAAACTCTGTTATCAACTTCTCTTGTTATGGTTTTTTTTTTTGTTTCAATCTTATTTTTAGATCTGTATATGCTTATATGGATTCTATGTTTTTTTCATTAATTCTTCCTCTTTCATTCAATTCCTAAATGGTAATTTAACACATTCTTTAAAACTCAACCATTGTTGTTAAAAGATCTTTCCCGATCAAGTGGTATCAGAACTAGTTGACGGTTTGTTTTTGAATTTGCATGATTACTAGGGAAAAGATGAATCGTGGTAAAGGTGATCTTGTTGAAGATAATTCAAAGATTGGATTGTGAAAGAGAACTTCTCAAAGTGAGAATATGGCATCATAAGAGGGACTTTCTCATGATGAGAAATAATTTCAAAATACTTTCTTTACCATGTCGGAGAGGATGAAGGTTTTATATGAGGATTACTTGGAATGGAAGTGACTAGTTCTAGGTGAATCTTCAAAGGTGAAAAGTGAAGAAGGAGAGGATCCTCCTCAAATTCCTCTTTCACCTCCTATTTCTCCATCAACGTCTTCTTCTTCAAGTTCAAGTTCTAAATCCATTGCAAGAAAAAATTCCCATAAACATAAACAAGAAATGCCTTTACTTAAGCTTGATGTAAAGTTTGAATTACCCATGTATGATGGTGAAGTCAATGCACAGAGGCTTGATAATTGGGTCAGACAGATGGAGGTTTATTGCAATGTGCAACAAATAAAGGATGAGGAAACTCAAATCAAATTGGCATCACTTCGACTTGCAGGCACAACACTCATCTGGTGGCAAAGCAAATTGCAAAATGGCATGCAACAAGTAGGTAATGTATTTCCATTGTGGAATTTTTTTATTTCTGAACTTAGAAAGCAATTCTATCCTTTGGATTATAGAGAGAATGCTTTAATTGAATGGAAAGGTCGTAAACTAATAAAAGGACAAACAATGCAAGAATACACGGATGGATTTCGTAAGATGGCATTAATGTTAGGTATTCCTTTACATACCCAAGAAACTCTTATGAAGTATCTATGAGGTTTACTTGTACATATTCATAACATTGTATTTATGTTTCGACCTACTAATCTTGATGAGGTTTATATTCAAGCAACATACATTGAGGTAGGGAAAACAAGAGTTGGTATATCAGGTGAATCATCTTCGAGGAAAGAGGACAAAATGAAGTGGAATGCCAAGAAGGAAAATTCAGTGGCAAGAAAGGAAGATAATCCCTGTTACAAGAATTGCAAGAAAGAAGGGCATGATGAGGACGATTGCTGGAAATTGCATCCCGAGAAGAGACCAAAGTGGTTCAAAGAAAGGAAAGGGAGGAAAATAGTTGCAACAACATCACAACCACAGACTTGGGATTAGATTTCGGTGATGAATCTAAAGTCTCATTGATTGGTTTGGCAGGTAAAATTGGTGATGGATTTGATTCTAGAAGTAAACTATTTCTCATAAGGGTCATAAAGAGACATACTAAGGTCGACACATTGATATATAATGGATCTCAATCTAACTTGATTTCATAGGAAGTGGTTAAACAATTGGGATTAAACACTCAAATGCATCATAAGCCTTACTTAAATGGATAAGAAACAATCATAAATTGCATATAACAAAGCAATGCACATTAAAGTTTTCAATTTCATCTAAGTTTGTAGACAAGGTAACATGTGATGTGGTGCCACTCAATGATTGTGGAATGGTATTAGGAAGTCCTTATTTGTATGATCGCAAAGAAATATTCTACAGGGAACAAAATAAATATCACTTAATCAAAGAAGGCAAAGAATATGTTGTACATGCTCATCATTTAAAATAAAATTAATCTCTTAAAACAATGGAACAATTAAGAAAGGCATCTCATGCAAGCAACACAACTATAATTGTTTCAAATCGAGTAATTGATCTTAAGGAAGAACATGAGATGATTGTAGAATGGAAGATCACTCACACTTTGCTTCAAGACAAGATAATTTCATGCAAGTATTACAAACATATTAGCTCATTTGCATTCATATTTCTGATGTTATTATTATTGACGATAAAAATTGCAACGAGTATTTCACCCGTAAAGTATTGCTAAAGCTTATTATTTAAACTATGGTAATTATATATAATACTAGTAGGTGGGACCCCCTTGTAGACTGGATGCTCAAAGATAGTCTTATCACATGTTTTATGTTAATGTTTCGATGTTGTTTACAGGGTCCTACATGATTGATGATGAAATATTGGTTTTGTTGCAACATAATGGTAGATGGTTAATACATTTTATGTGTTGATTTCGTTATTCTAAGCTATAAATTCCATGTTATGAATGGCTTATTTTGATTGTTATTACATTTGTTGTTGGCTCCATGATTCATTACATGTTACACCTGTACAAGACACACATTAGTAACAACAAGAGACAAGAGAAATATGAAAATAAACTAAGAAAGGGAACTATACTATACTATGTTATACTATACTATGTGCAAATGAAATTGAAAGGGATTATTGTTAGTCATAACTAGCAATGTTAGTGGCTATACAAATATTATTGAGTTATATTGGGCACATTTGAGATATGTTATGGTGTGGTTTTGGAAATGGGTAATATGAATTGGGGTGGAGCAATGGGAAAGCAATGTGTCCAAGTTTCGATGCATGGAGTTAATGACATGCATTAATGGTATCGTTTGGCTAGCTATCGTGTACTACGAAATTGAATGAAATGGAGGATGGAAGCGACGTGTAGTAAATGAACATCACTCCATACTTCTCCCACTGGGTTTTCACCCTAGCATGGTTATTGTTCATTTGGTTTGGCTGTGGTTAAGCTCCGAGAATTAGGCACGAAAGGAACTGCTCGACCAATTCGCATTTTTAAGGCCATTGGTTACATGTATGGTTCTTTTCGCCCATCCATGAATTCGCTCTGCAATGAAATAAATGTTGGCTTGGTAATGTATTGGTTTTTATTTTCAATGAGATTGGCAACTGTGTAAACATGTGGTGTTTTCTCTGTAATCATTATGTGTGTTATTCATTCCAAATGGAAAAATTGATGGTTGGAGTTGTGATTTCATTTGTTGTTCTGTGAAGTGGAAATTGTGATAGCTCTATGTTGCCTTTATGGGTATTTTGTTTGAGGGTTTTAATCTGTTTAGCCTTGTTTTTCATCTCCTCACAGTCATGGTAACCATATCCGGTTGTATTCGGTGCTATGGGGTTGTTGTGTATATTTTGAACCACCTTTTGGTCATTGTATATCTTTTCACCTGGTCATGTTTTTATTTTGTGGTATTGAAATCAACATGGTTGGCTATGGAGTGGCCATTATTCCAAGAAGTATGTTTAGGGTTGATTGGTAGTATTCGGGTATACATTTCTATAGGCATTGTTATAAGTTGTTTGGTTTTTTAAAAGTGCGAGGGTTATGACTCTGCACGTTCTTGTTGTTGTTACCATCCAGTGAGCAATCGTTGCTCCTCTGCATCATTGCTTATCTCACCTATTGTTGAACTGTCACCCTATTTTACAAAGCTAATGGTTATAAGTATTGTGCTTCCACCATGCTTGTCTCAAAGGGTTCTCAACTACTATTGATATGGTTGACTCCAGCCTCCCTTTGTTTGGTGACCGAGCGAACCCTTGATTATTTCTTATGATCATTGGTTACAAAGCCCGATTTTGATAAAATCAACTAGTTTCACTCTGTCGGGTATCTTGTTAACTGCCATAAGTGGTTGAGTAGTATTCACAGTGGATTGATTATTGGCTCGTCTCCTTTTGATCGAGTTGTTGTACATTTTTAACTGGAAATGATAATTTTTATACATTCACCGCCTCCTTTTGTTGTGTCAGTTGAATCGATACCTCAACATTGTTTTAAATTGATTGATTGGGGGTAAACGGTAATGTATAGTCACAAATATTCCTCCTTTCGCTATGCGTTGGTCTGTGTGTTCCTACATCATGGTATAAATTGAAGTTGGTGGTTGTTGTGTGTTTAATTTGTCCCAATCGAGATCATTACAAATTGGAAATTTGATGACTGAGACTTGGATGTTACTATGTATGGTTATGGAGACATCATGCATAATTTTGTATTATTGCACCATCAAAGATGAAGCATAGGGTTTTTGTAGTATGGTTTCATTATAAATTTATTTGTTAATGTTGTCAAAGTAATGGAATCGAACATGTTTTAAAAGAGTCTGTCCAACTCAGGAGAGACCCGTGTCTATGTTTGATTTGAGGATTTAGAAATTATGGAGAGTGGTTGATGTTTTTATATGCTAAACAGAGTCGAAGTAATATGACTGTGTGTTCCTTGGGATTTTTTTTTAAGTATAAAAAGGAAGAAATGAAAGGAAACATAATTCTTTTTACAGGATGTTTGAAAGGCATAGTGATTTTGATTATGATGATACACTGCGTTAATAAAAAGGATTGAAGATTTAAATGTGGGACAATGAACAAGTTTTAACACATAGTAATGGTTTAATTGGCCACAACAATTGTTTAATTGGCATTGGACCATTGCATTGAATACATAACTATTTTATAGATTACTTAATTGATTTTACGAACAGTATTCACTCTTTTCCCTACCATTATTTCAGTTTTCTCACATTACAATCCCTTGCCTTCCCATATTCACTATCCACCCCCTGTTCTTAAAATTTAATTATAGTTAAGATGAATTATGTATTATGGAAGTCAAAGGATCGCATGGATGAATTACAGTGATATATTCTTTTGGTTTATGATACAGTTGATTTTTTTATGTCTGGGAATAGTAATAATGATATTTCCCCCCTCATTTTAACATTTTTCTCTCAATACAACCCCTCACATATCCCAGAGCCCTTGTTCACTCCCTTCTCATTGAAAAGTATTAAACAATTTGTATGGATTGGATTGCATGAGTCTGATATGTTGCTGAGCCTAATTTTATTTCATAGTTAAAAGAGTTGTCATGTATGGTTGTTAAAGAAATTATTTGCTAATCAATAATGCATACATGAATGAGATTTTTTAGCAGAGGTAGCCATGGTCGGGGTAACCGGGGAAGAGGAAATTGGAACAGGGGCCCTAGAAGGTCAAGATTCTCTATACACTTTGATATAGACTCACAAGAGTTAGACCATCTATTTCAAGATGATTTTTTAACTGGATTGGGCAAGGAGTGGTCCAACCTAGGCCTGAAAGGCCTCCCTTCCAAGCCCCACAAGTCTCTGGTATCCCAGTGCCCCCTCATGTCTCACTGCAACCTGAAGTCCCTGAAAATGACAGCTGGCAAGAGAATGTCCACCCGACAGTCTCCCAACATTGTGGCTCGCCTAACTTATCTGTACATGCTCCTCCACCTAGAAATCAAATTTCCCAATCTGCCCCTTCCCACTTACCATTACAGTCTTCCCATGCAAGAAAAAGGTTAAAAACCAAGGCCCACCATGCTCCTAACAAAGGAAAATCCATTGCTTCCCCCTCCTCACCCTCAAATGATTATGAAAAATACGTGTCCTCCCGTATGCATTTGAGAGATGATTTATCTCAGGTGATTAGTGAGATTAGGCCTAAAGGATCCATATAGCCTAAGGCAAATTTAGATAGATCAAAAGGTGGCAACAGTAACAAAGGAAATATTTCCTCCCAAAGTGGAAAATATGGATTTTAAGTTTTTATTTATTAATTGTTGAGAACATTTGACTTCTGAATTTTTGGACAACACACTATTTTTTGGATATATGGGTAATATATTTTTGGAAATAATTTCAATTATCATTGATACAAATTGTCAAATATGAAAGTGATGATGGGAGTCACAAGGAGGTATGTTTTGTTTGATTAACTAGTTATGTTATGATTGTTAAATAACTAAAGGGAGTCACAAGGGGTCCCACCTACTAGATATTATTTATTGAAAATCCTTATTATGATGTTATTAGTTTTCCCCCTTAACTAAAAAAGTTGGTTGAGTTTTAGTTAACTTAACTAAAGAAGCAGTTCAACTACTTCAACCAATTCTAATTTGCTTAAAGGAAAAAGGAAAAGGAGGAACAAGAGGAGAATAAAAGGAGAAGCAAACTAAGGTTTTCTCTTCGAGTTTTGTTGAGATAATTTAGTTTTAATTCATTCCTTAATTCATTAGAAGCCGAATTATTTTTTATGATAGCAGGGTCCTATTGTAGACAACAAGATTCAAGGATGAATTACATCATTCAGACACTCTTTTCTCAGAGGTGTTGATCTATCTTTCATAGTCCATGTAGACTTGTCTATTTGTGAATTAAATTTCATGATTGGTAAAGGCTATTGTGTAGAGTCGAGTGGGAAACAATATGTGGCAAGTTGATCCAAATTTTAAAGTTCATTTTTTTTACTTTCTGTTAGAATTCATTTTGTATGTTTCATCGGGGACATCTAAGTTTGACTTTGGTCCAAAACTTCCTCAGGAATTTTGTAAAGAGAACGATTATTTTAATGAATTGGCATGAAATAAATGATTTCCTTATGTCTCATACGTTTTGATTGTTGACTTTGTGTCTTCACTTCTATCTCTACATTTATTTCATCATCTATTATGTTCAAAAAGTCACATAAACAATGAATTTTTCAGGAAGATTTTATTTATAAGAAGCCATCCTAAGCACTTGTAATCAATGCTTGTGAGTTAGGATACCAATTTTGATGGCTATAAACATAGGATGATATTCCCGTCTATCCTGCTTTAGCCAATCAGGATCTGAAAATGATTGAGTAAGATCATTTCATATATTTTCCTCAACATTTATTTGGTGACCATACTAGGGAGATCTTCAATATCTCCCTGGTTGTTTTTTATGCTTGATTATCATCGAATACATCTATTTTTATGATATTGATTATTTGATTGTTTTATTTCTTAATGACTGTACCTGTTGCAAGGTAGCCCCATATTGAGCCCGAACTTCAAGATCATACTAGCATTGATTAGAATTTGTTTAACACCATTTTAGACACTACTAATACTCCGTCTGAGCTTAATCATTCATGGGAAGCAATTGAGAGAGACATTAGTGCCCAAGAAAGTTGGGAAGCTATATGTAGACAACCTAGAAATCAACAATAATGACGCAAGTCGTGTGTACTCCACACCTCCAACTCGCCTGCTCTCAGGATCGTTCAATTTCTCACCTTCAACTGAGCCAGAGCGGCTCTTTTGGTTCCTCTCAGGAATCACTGTGCAAATACCCGATCCACAAGTCCTTTCTTTCTCCCGCACGGCCTTAGATACTTAACCGTGGTTATCCCCGAGTTACTATCGGGGTTCGGGGTTTTGCAGTTTATGATGTTGAGAGTCACTGCACTCTCGAATCCCCGATTCGCGATTAGCACCCTCTCACCTTTAGCCCCTAACCGGTTATGCTCTGGTCCATATGACCTGTCTCCGTGTGACCGCAGTCTTATCACTTCGTCGGAGTTTCGGCACTTTCGGTGTCGAAGTGCACAAGTCCACGGGACTCACGATTTCCCGGTTTTCTGATCTTCATCTGATTCTTGACACCTGTCCCTCCTGAACGGACGGCTCTGATTATATCGGGGTTTTCACCTGGGGTTTTCCCCGATCTTGTGTCCACGAGAATACCGATTTCCTGATGCGCCAAACACTGATGGCGCTGGATCTCCACCACGTGCCCTTCTGCCAACGGACGGTCCAGATCCCGTCGGGATTTCATGACTTGCGCTGTCCCAGTTCTCCCGACCTCGAGAACTCCGATTTCCCAATGACCGATATCCTGACTGCTAAACCCTGTGCAGCTTCTGCTGATCTGACGACTGACGAGATTTGGTCTGAGACTTGATGACTCAGATCCCTTCTCTTGTGCGCTCCTCCTCCTGAGGCTAAACCGTGCGCTACTTCTCCCGATCCAACGGATGACGGGATTTCTTCTTGGGATCTGACGGCTGTCGGTCCTCCTCTCCTGTACGCTCCTCCTGAGCTCCTCCTGGACGTGGAAGTCCAATGGTGTAGATCTTCTTTTTCCGTTGATCCGACGACTACTGTGCTCCCTCGAGCTTCCCTTGCTTTCTTCCAAGACTTGGAAGAATTCTTCATTCCCCAAAGGCTTGGACCTTTGCATTTCTTCTCCTCTGCGAACCCTCAACTTTGAGTCTCGCTGATACGCGGAAAAGCGCTTCCCTTCCTGAGCTTCAGTCCTTGGATCCTTAATGGATTCCCTGACTCTTGCACTCCTGCAGAGTCTCTACACACACACGGTGCTGTCTCTCCTGAGATTCAACGAATACTCAGACCCCTTGGGGGATTTTGTCTTTCTTCTCCCTCTGATGGAGAATATGGATGCCTCTTGCTATCCTTCTGCTCAAGCGACCTTCTCGCTAAGTCTTCTGGGTATCCAGTAACCCAGTGAAATCTCCCTCAGTGGATGCTTCCTTTAGATGATAGAACTCACAGAGTTCTTCCTCCTGGCTATCTGCGCACTCTCTCAACGCCCTTCTGGCGGAGTATCTCTGGCGCAGAACACCCAACAATCTCGTTATCTTTGTGCACTCCTGCACTTCGCTCGACGTCCTCCAGACGGAGCTCCTCAGAATCCTCAAGGGAATTCTGGTCTTTCTGAACTCTCAACAGAGCTCTTCCCTCTACGCACTTCTATGTGCACGCTCGATACCCTCTTGGTAGAGCTCTTACAGAACTCCCAGTAAAGGTTCTGTCCACACCAGTGACTCAGTAACACTGCTTCGACTACTGAGGTGTTCAGTAACCCCAAAGTCCTCCTTCTGTATGAGTTGTAAACTTCAAGGCTGGTGCTCTCAGCATGTCTTTGTCTGACTCCTCATGAGTTCAAAAGTGCATCCACCCTTGCACTGGTATTCAGAGTCTCAACACTCTGTCACACCCTCACGTCATGAAACCTCAAAGACCTCTCAAACTTGAAATCAATTCAACTCCCTGCAATTGCATGATAACAACATAAAGGAAAACACTCACGTGCACACACATAAATAGAATATCATGCAGGAAAAACTGCTCTCCGTTCATATATTAACAATTGTCAAATGCCTGTGTTTTTACAAAGGTGTTCTCGAGCTCTCCTCGGCTCTTCAACTCTACCATCCCCTCTCAAAATGAGATATGAAATCTCTTTTACCTGAGTGCTCATTGAGCACTTCCCTCCAGGTACATCTACCCTATTTAATTGCAATGAATGGGGTTGTCTAGTCCAGAATTGGACCTAGGTCTCAACCAATATACAATAAAGGCCGATCCTATCTAATGCCTGCGCAAAGGCATGGCTTTCCTGGCTCAACAACCTAAGTACATTAAATTACATTCAATACAAATTCAAAATGAGGCTGCGCCTCCCTTTCAGCCCTGAATGAGTGCGCACTGACGTGGTTGACTGGCTGGCATGGAGAGATGCTCCTGCATCATACTCCACAGCTGCAAAAATCATGAGCTTTTGCTCATGAGCTTTCCATGTAATTGTTGGAATCCACCTGGGTCCCAAACAAGTCTGTGGAGCTTTTCGCCTGCTCCATTCTGCTGTTGTTGGTTCCGCTGTGATGTTGCTGCTTTCCTTCTGCTCAACCTCTCCTTGCTGGTAGTGTCTGCTGATTTCAACATCAGCTCCATGATCTCCCTTATCGCTTTATCCAGCTTCTCCAGTGGCTGGATTTTCTGTTGCAGTCTCCACAGCTGCAAAATTTTTTGGCCATGGGACTGATCATCATGATCTCCCATGTCATCCTCATCCGTGTCCAACCTCACCTGTTGGATGTGTATGCCTTGCACTTTCACCCTGTCTTCTAGGGCTTCAATCTGCTCCCACGGCTCTGCAAGAGATATGTTGTCTGTGTCTTCATTCTCTGTTTCTGCAACCCCCTCTGTTGCATTGTTTTCAACTTCATGGCTGAAAACGCTGAGTCATTCCTCAGAATGCTCCTCTTCCTTTTCGGCTTCTTTTTCTGCTGTTAGCATCAGTGCTACAACTCTTCCAGCTTCCTGGCTAAAATCACTGAGACATTCCACCGAATGCTCAACTTCTTCATTTTCTGCTGCAAACCCCCACATTGCAGTCTCTTCAGCTTCAGTGCTGAATATGTCGAGCCATTCCTTGGAATGCTCATTTCCTTCTTCTGTTTCCTTTGCTCTCAGCTCAAATGCTGCAGCTCGCTCAACTTGCTGGCTGAATTTGTCGAGTTGTTCCTCAGAACACTCATTCTTCTCTTCATCCACTTGGGTAGTCTTAGATACCTGCTCAAAATTTCTTTCTTTTCTGACAGTCATCTCCTGCGGTGACTGTTCTGCTGCTGTGGCTATATCTGCAACTGAATTTTCTGCCCCCTCCTGGGCAGATGGTAGGAATACTTGTATTCCCCCAACCATCAGAATATCGTTCTGACCTTCCTCCTCTGTCAGCTGCATCTGCTGATCCACATTCATCCTTGAGCCCACTTGCTCTATCAACTCTCTTAGCTGATTCCAACTCGCTTCTGAGTTCGTGAGACCCTTAGATGGTCTCATCTGCTCATCCCTGCCCACCTGGCAATATGGGATGATTYCACCACTTCCCTGGCAGATTATGAGATCAACCGATCCCATCTTCATCAGCAACCTTTGCTGAATTGAACTCTCCCTGGAGTCCAAGAGACTCTCAGACAGTCTCAATTTTTCATCTCTACCTTCCAGRCAGCTTAGTAAGCTTTCGCTTCCCTCTTGGCAGTCTTCTAGATATTCACCTGATCTCCTTTCATCACCCAGCTGGCAATGCAAAGTTTCCTGTCTGTCCTCACGACAGTCTTTGAGATCCTCAGCTGATCTCATTTCTGTTCCCCTGCCCAACTGGAAATTTGAAATTCCCTGGCTGCCCTCACGACAGTCCTTGAGATCCTCAATTGATCCCAACTCGTTGCCCTCCTGGCAAACTGGAATTTCTTCTTTTCTGCCCAACCGGCAATATTTGAAACCATCAGCTGATTCCAATTTATTCCAATCATCATCATCATCACCATCGAGACTTTTTCCTGTCTCTGGCCAACAGTAACAAATCATGTCTTCTTCTGTGGCCCTGAGGTTCTCAGCATACCTCAACCATCTTTTCAACAGCCTACATTGTCTTATGACCATCAGCTGCTTGACTGGCCATTTCAATTTTGCCTTCTCCATTGGCAATTCACGCAGTCGTCTCCTCCTCCTATCCTGCTGCATCCACAGTTCCATCTTCTCTATGTCTGCTTTTAGTTCATAGAGGTCTCTAGTCATTTTTTCTTCCTCTGCAAGCCTTTCTGCCTTGATTTTCTTCCTATGGCCTTCAGTAGCCATTTTGTTGTGTCTATCTGTCCCCTTGACAGATCTGCTGCTGTCACTCCAGCAATCCTGAGTGCTCAACTTCCTTCTACAGTCTCCCTCTGACCGTCTACGGACTGCTACCTCCGGAAAGAAAGCCCCCACAGAGTTCTCAGCAACCCTGTCTTCCTTCACCTGCAAAATACAGATGAAATCCCGCTCTGATACCACTTTCACGCAAGTCGTGAGTATCAGAGTGCTCCCAGAGTCCTCAGAAACTCTGTCTTCTTTCGCTCCTCTGTCTCTTCCTGCCTGAAATATACAAGCAAGAATTTCCATGCTCTGATACCACTTTGACGCAAGTCATGTGTACTCCACACCTCCAACTTGCCTGCTCTCAGGATCGTTCAATTTCTCACCTTCAACTGAGCCGGAGCAGCTCTTTTGGTTCCTCTCGGGAATCACTGTGCAAATACCCGATCCACAGGTCCTTTCTTTCTCCTGCACGACCTTAGATACTTAACCATGGTTATCCCCGAGTTACTATCGGGGTTCGGGGTTTTGCGGTTTATGATGTCGAGAGTCACTGCACTCTCGAATACCCGATTCGCGATTAGCACCCTCTCACCTTTAGCCCCTAACTGGCTATGCTCTGGTCCATACAGACTGTCTCCGTGTGACCGCAGTCTTATCACTTCGTCGGAGTTTCAACACTTTTGGTGTCGAAGTGCACAAGTCCACGGGACTCACGATTTCCCGGTTTTCTGATTTTCGTCCGATTCTTGACACCTGTCCCTCCTGAACGGACGGCTCTGATTATATCAGGGTTTTCACCTGGGGTTTTCCCCGATCTTGTGTCCACGGGAATACTGATTTCCCGATGCGCCAAACGCTGATGGCGCTAGATCTCCGCCACGTTCCCTTCTGCTAACGGACGGTCCAGATCTCGTCGGGATTTCGCGACTTGCGCTGTCCCATTTCTCCCGACCTTGAGAACTCCGATTTCCCGATGGCCGATATCCCGACTGCTAAACCCTGTGCAGCTTCTGCTGATCTAACGACTGATGGGATTTGGTCTGAGACCTGATGACTCAGATCCCTTCTCCTGTGCACTCCTCCTCCTGAGGCTAAACCGTGCTCTACTTCTCCCGATCCAACAGATGACGAGATTTCTTCTTGGGATCTGACGGCTGTCGGTCCTCCTCTCCTGTACGCTCTACCACTTTGACGCAAGTCGTGTGTACTCCACACCTCCAACTCACCTGCTCTCAGGATCGTTCAATTTCTCACCTTCAACTGAGCCGGAGCGGCTCTTTTGGTTCCTCTCGGGAATCACTATGCAAATACCCGATCCACAGGTCCTTTCTTTCTCCTGCACGGCCTTAGATACTTAACCGTGGTTATCCCCGAGTTACTATCGGGGTTCGGGGTTTTGCGGTTTATGATGTCGAGAGTCATTGCACTCTCGAATCTCCGATTCGCGATTAGCACCCCCTCTCACCTTTAGCCCCTAACCGGCTATGCTCTGGTCCATACGGACTGTCTCCGTGTGACCGCAGTCTTATCACTTCATCGAAGTTTCGACACTTTCGGTGTCGAAGTGCACAAGTCCACGGGACTCACGATTTCCTGGTTTTCTGATCTTCGTCCGATTCTTGACACCTATCCCTCCTGAATGGACGGCTCTGATTATATCGGGGTTTTCACCTGGGGGTTTCCCCGATCTTGTGTCCACGGGAATACCGATTTCCCGATGCGCCAAACGCTGATGGCGCTGGATCTCCGCCACATGCCCTTCTTCCAACGGACGGTCCAGATCCCATCGGGATTTCGCGACTTGCGCTGTCCCAGTTCTCCCGACCTCGAGAACTCCGATTTCCCGATGGCCGATATCCCGACTGCTAAACCCTGTGAAACTTTTGCTAATCTGACGACTGACGGGATTTGGTCTGAGACCCGATGACTCAGATCCCTTCTCCTGTGCAGTCCTCCTCCTGAGGCTAAACCGTGCGCTACTTCTCCCGATCCAACGGATGACAGGATTTCTTCTTGGGATCTGACGACTTTCGGTCCTCCTCTCCTGTACGCTCTACCACTTTGATGCAAGTCATGTGTACTCCACAGCTCCAACTCGCCTGCTCTCAGGATCGTTCAATTTCTCACCTTCAATTGAGCCGGAGCGGCTCTTTTGGTTCCTCTCGGGAATCACTGTGCAAATACCCGATCCATAGGTCCTTTCTTTCTCCTGCACGGCCTTAGATACTTAACCATGGTTATCCCCGAGTTACTATCGGGGTTCAAGGTTTTGCGGTTTATGATGTCGAGAGTCACTGCACTCTCGAATCCCTGATTCGCGATTAGCACCCTCTCACCTTTAGCCCCTAACCGGCTATGCTCTGGTTCATACGGACTGTCTCCGTGTGACTGCAGTCTTATCACTTCGTCGGAGTTTCAGCACTTTCGGTGTTGAAGTGCACAAGTCCACGGGACTCACGATTTCCCGATTTTCTGATCTTCATCCGATTCTTGACACCTGTCTGTCCTGAACGGACGACTCTGATTATATCGGGGTTTTCACCTGGGGTTTTCCCCGATCTTGTGTCCACGGGAATACCTATTTCCCGATGCGCCAAACGCTGATGGCACTGGATCTCCGCCACGTGCCCTTCTGCCAACGGATGATCCAGATCCCACCGGGATTTCGCGACTTGCGCTGTCCCAGTTCTCTCGACCTCGAGAACTCTGATTTCTCGATGGCCAATATCCTGATTGCTAAACCCTATGCAGCTTCTGCTGATCTGACGACTGACGGGATTTGGTCTGAGACCTGATGACTCAGATCCCTTCTCTTGTGCGCTCCTCCTCCTAAGGCTAAACCGTGCGCTACTTCTCCCGATCCAATGGATGACGGGATTTCTTCTTGGGATCTGATGGCTGTCGGTCCTCCTCTCCTGTACGCTCCTCCTGAGCTCCTCCTGGACGTGGAAGTCCAACGGTGTAGATCCTCTTTTTCCGTTGATCCGACGACTTCTATGCTCCCTCGAGCTTCCTTTTCTTTCTTCCAAGACTTGGAAGAATTATTCGTTCCCCAAAGGCTTGGACCTTTGCGTTTCTTCTCCTTTGCGAACCCTCAACTTTAAGTCTCGCTGATACAAGGAAAAGCGCTTCCCTTCCTGAGCTTCAGTCCTTGGATCCTTAATGGATTCCCTGACTCTTGCACTCCTGCAGAGTCTCTACACACACACGGTGCTGTCTCTCCTGAGCTTCAGCGAATACTCAGACCCCTTGGGGGATTTTGTCTTTCTTCTCCCTCTGATGGAGAATATAGATGCCTCTTGCTATCCTTCTGCTCAAGCGACCTTCTCGCTGAGTCTTCTGGGTATCCAGTAACCCATTGAAAGCTCCCTCAGTGGATGCTTCCTTCAGATGATAGAACTCACAGAGTTCTTCCTCCTGGCTATCTGCGCACTCTCTCAATGCCCTTTCGGCAGAGTATCTCTGGCGCAAAACACCCAACAATATCATTATCTCTGTGCACTCCTACACTTCGCTCGACGTCCTCCAGACGGATCTCCTCAAAATCCTCAAGGGAATTCTGGTCTTTCTGAACTCTCAACAGAGCTCTTCCCTCTACACACTTCTATGTGCACACTCGATACCCTCTTGGTAGAGCTCTTACAGAACTCCCAGTAAAGGTTCTGTCCACACCAGTGACTCAGTAACACTGCTTCGACTACTGAGTTGTTCAATAACCCCAAATTCCTCCTTTTGTATGAGTTGTAAACTTCAAGGCTGGTGCTCTCAGCACGTCTTTGTCTGACTCCTCACAAGTTCAGAAGTGCATCCACCCTTGCACTGGTATTCAGAGTCTCAACACTCTGTCATGCCCTCACGGCATGAAACCTCAAAGACCTCTAAAACCTGAAATCAATTCAACTCCCTGCAATTGCATGATAACAACATACAATTACAGCATAAAGGAAAACACTCACACGCACACACATAAACAGAATATCATGCAGGAAAAACTTCTCTCCGTTCATATATTAACAATTGGAAAATGCCTGTGTTTTTACAAAGGTGTTCTCGAGCTCTCCTCGGCTCTTCAACTCTACCATCCCCTCTCAAAATGAGATATGAAATCTCTTTTACCTGAGTGCTCATTGAGCGCTTCCCTCCAGGTACATCTACCCTATTTAATTACAATGAATGGGGTTGTCTAGTCCAGAATCAGACCTAGATCTCAGCCAATATACAATAAAGGCTGATCCTATCTAATGCCTGTGCAAAGGCATGGATTTTCTGGCTCAACAGCCTAAGTACATTAAATTACATTCAATACAAATTCAAAATGAGGCTGCGCCTCCCTTTCAGCCCTGAATGAGTGCGCACTGACGTGGTTGACTGGCTGGCATGGAGAGATGCTCCTGCATCAAATAACCTTCTTTTTCCTTCAACTTTGGCCTCCCTTTCATGTCCTTAGACTCTCGTGTTTCTAGGAGAAGAAGAGGATTATCACCTAAAATTAATCCTATTGTTGAAATAGGAAGAAGGAACGTTGTGTTATCAACCCAACAAAGTGCTCTAAGCGGAACCTTTTCTGATTCATCTAGTTCATGTTTTTCTCCCTTACCTATCATCCACAAGATGGAATCTAGTGGTGGATCTGGTGGCACTAGAAGTGCATCCTCCCCTCATTCTTCAACTTCTTCAGTGATTGGTAGCTTATATAGCCACCATTTCCCTATCCAATCTACCAAAAACCCCACCAAAGTCATTAAAAAGTATGGGATTTTTCAATTTGAAGAAGACGCTACAACCACATCATGGCATGTATCTTCTCCTCTTAGCTTAGCACCTACTACTCATCCACTTTCTAAATTCAAATAACATCTTCCCAAGTTTTCAGGAAATAAAACTGTCACTACAAATGAACACCTGGTGGCATTTTCTAATGCTTGTCACAACATAGGAACCAATGAAAACGATACTTGCATGCACTTATTTGTCAATTCCTTGGAAGGAAAGGCTGCGATCGATTTCTTTTACCTTCCTCCTAATATTTTGTCTACTTGGGAGGAGTTATAATATTGGTTCAATTCCCCTTATGGGCAATCTAAAATCCCATCTTAGCAGCTACAGGAGAATAATAACATCACCTATAAGGATGGTGAGACCATCAAGTCGTTCAACTTGCGTTTCACTAAGTTATGAAATCAAATCCCTAAACTCATTTGACCTCAGAACCAAGCCTCTTTCATGCATTACTTCCCCCTATCGTCATAGGATTGAGGAAAAATCCATTGATAACCTCAGTTCTGCTCTGCATACTTATTTAGAGTATGCAGAACAACTTGAAAGAACATGCCTTCCTCAAGGAGAATCAGTTAAACAGACAGACATGTATGCCCTCTTACATATAGTACAAGATATGAATAATCATATGATAGCATATGAGAGGAAGGGAAATGCTTCCCCTCTCACCCTTGGAGCTTCATCCTCTTCTACACCCCCATTTAGAAATCCAATTGAAAATAACTTTCAGCCTAAAGCTATCATGCCTCGAAGTTGGCGTAAATTTTTCAAGGAACACCACGAGGAGACCACATGTGAGGTAAAGAAGACTTACAGAGATAAAATCTTTGGTAGAATACAGAAAACTACCATTGTTGTCCTAGATTTTGTGGAGCCATAAGATGTCATGATTATCAATACTAGGAACAAATACTATGCTCCCAAAGGAAAATATGATCCTCCCTACAATTATTATAGCCCGATATCATCCTCACCAACTGCGACTGTTAAGGTTTCTAAGGTTCCTGACAGTCAAGGAATTATCTCCCCTCTCCCTTCTTCCAAATACAATATCCTAAATCAGTTGGCCAACATCAAATCACATGCAACCCTTCTGGACATGGTTGTCATCCCTAAACAATAGAGGCATCTGAAACAATTCATGGAAGGAAAATATTGCGTTATAACCAACCTCTCAGAAGAGGTAAACAAAGAGTATTCGTCTATAAATAAAGTAGGTGTACATAACTTTAGATACCATGTAAAAAATCCCCCTTTTTATATTTCTGTAAATATTATGGATAAGATCACCCATTGTTGCCTCATTGATGGCGGTTCGGGCCCAAGTGTGATGTCAAAGATTATTATGGAAGAGCTAGGCTTGTCTTGGACAAATGAAAACGCCAGAAGCATTCTCTCTTATAATAGTCTACAAAAAATGTCCATAGGTGAAATTAAAGATGTGACCTTAGTTTTGTGTGCACACCCTGAAATAAGGGCAACCCCTAGTATTCAGGTAATTTATATGCGAGTAAGTAATTACTCAATAATATTGGGAAGAGATTGGAAAGCTTTAATGGGTGGATATCTCTCACTCGACGAGACACATGTATCCATTCCCCAGAATGGTAAAAACATTATAGTCCTTAGAGAGGGAAGTATTTCACCTTACATTGAGAGTGTCTCACAACCTAATGTGAACTATATCAAAGAGGACCTAGGGGTGTATTCCATATTTGCTAAGGAGGATAACATTCCCTTGGAACAAATTGATTTAGATGATGGTATGTGGCACATGAACTTTGATGGTTCATGCTCTAATGAAGGTAACATAGTTGGCATTATCTTGATTTCTCCTGTAGGAAAAATCCATAACATTTCTTATAGGTTGGAGTTTACTTGCATGAAAAATGTCATTAAATTCAAAGCTTTGTTGTTAGTCATAGAAAACGCCTATAATATTGGTTGTGGTCACCTTACATTTTTTGGAGATTCTGAGCTTGTTGTGAACCTTGTATGTAAGATATAATATCCTAGCAACAAGTTGATGAAACGATACACCCAAACTGTTTAGGCACTTATCTCGAACCTATTATCTTTCAACATTACTCATGTTAAGAGGGAGTTGAACACAATGGATGACCGGTTATTTTTTTTTCCAGCCTCTCCTAATCGTCAAATTCTACCACACATACTTGATTGTACTTTTCAATCTCTATATCATCCACATATCCCTAAAAATATAGAATCTTGGAAGGTCTTCCCTAGCGATGAGAGAATATGTTCTTTCATTCAAAATGAACCTTATAGTCCCAAGGAAATTATATCTATAGAAGATAACAAGATTCCTAAGGGCTTGACTCCTCTAGAGAGTTCGTTTTCATCGAGTGAAGAGGAGTCGAAAAGGAAGGTGGGTGAAACCATATCCTTGAACATTGGGACATTCGAATCTCCAAAGAATGTTAAAATAGGTGCCAAATGTTCTGATGAAGAGAAAATGAACTTTTCCAAGCTACTTGGTGAATTGCAAGATGTTTTTTCTTGGTCTTATGAGGATCTTCATGGTTTTGATCCTGCTCTAATACAACATGACATTCCCATCAAGGAAGGAATAAAACTAGTTAGAAGAATTATCAACCATGCACTTGAAGAAACTATTTGAAAGGAGTTGGAAAAACTCTTGAAAGTTGGAATCATCTTTCTGGTCAAATATTTTGAATGGGTTTCCAATTTGATTCTTTTTCAGACAATGTCTGGTCAGATCAGATTATGTGTTGATTTTCATTCATTAAATTGGGCTAGTATAAAATATCACTTTCCTCTCCCTAACATGGAAATGATTTTGCAACAAGTTGTAGGGTCACAAATGATGTCCTTACTTGACGGTTTTTCTGGTTACAATCAAATAAAGGTAAAAAGGGAAGATAAATATAAAACCACATTTATTATTCAATGGGGTACCTTTTCTTATGAATGTATGCATTTTGGATTATCTAATGCAGGTGCCACTTTTCAAAGAGCTATGCAAATAACTTTCGATGATTTGATCGACAAGATCATTCAAATCTACCTAGACGACTTAATTGTCTACTCTAAAACCCGATCATATCATTTTGGTCATCTAAAAAGAGTTCTCATGCGATGTAGGAAATTTGGAATCTCTCTAAATCCTTCTAAGTCAATTTTTGGAATTATCGAGGGAAAGATCCTTGGACACATTGTCTCCATTTCAGGAATAAGAATTGATCCCGAAAGGATTTTTGTTATCCTTAATCCTCCCGTTCCCACTTCCAAGAAGGAGGTTCAATCTTTTATGGGGGTTATTAAATTCGTCTGTAGGTTTGTTCCATATTTTTTTGTGATGGTCAAACCAATTCATAATCTTCTTAAGCAAGATCGTTCTTTTTCTTGGACAGATGATGTCGAAAATCCTTTTGTAGGGATCAAGAAACAAAATAAGTCCTGCACTAGTTTTGGCGAAGCCGGATTTTGAGAAGGAATTCACGATATATACTAATGCCACCGAGGAAGCAGTTTCTACTATCCTCATGCAAAATGATGACCAAGGTAATGAAAAACCAGTGGCTTACATGAGTCAAAGTTGGTATGATGATGAATTTAAATATTCTTTTATTGAGAAACATGGTTTCTCTCTTGTTAAAGTTGTTGAAAAGTTTCTCCACTTCATCTTAGGTAAGCATACGTTGGTAAAAGTCCCTTTACCTACTGTCAAGTGTTTTCTCTCAAAAACTTATCTTTCAAGGAAGCTTTCACATTGGCTTTCCAAAATCCATGAGCATGATTTGAATATCATGACTTATACCACTATCAAGGGACGTGACTTATCCCTTCACTTAGCTTAGCATGCTGAGAATAGTGAAGAAATTGATGAACATGATAGTTCCCTATCAACACTCTTTTACATTGATAACCAGATACTTCGTATGTCTGAACATCCTTGGTATACGAATTTAGTTTACTACTTACAAAACCAAATATGTCTAGACAACTTAGACACTCATCAAAGGAGAAGACTTCGTCTTGAATCCGCAAGATACATCATTATAGGAGACTTCTTGTTTCGAAGATCTGCTGATGGTGTGTTTCTTCACTATGTAAACAATGAAGAAGCACATAAACTATTGCAAGAAACTCATGGCTCTTCAAATTATGTCATTCATGTAGGAGGCCATTTTTCTGCTAAAACCATTGCTTTCAAGATTATTATAAAAGGATGCTATTGGCCTTCAATCTTTCATGACACTTATGTTTTTTCGATATCTTATGACAAGTACCAAAAATTCACTGGGAAAGAATGCCTTTCAGCCATGTCATTACAACCCATCCTACTAGAATTTCCCTTTTCAAAGTGGGGATTGTATTTTATTGGTCATATTAATCCTCCATATTTAGCAAGACAAGTTTTTATTTTGAAAGCCACAGACTATTTTACAAAATGGAATGAAGTTGTCCCACTTAAGCATTCAATAGATGATCAGGTAATTTCTTTCCTTGAAAACAACATCTTTTCCAGATTTGGTATTCCATTGGAAATTATTACAAATAACGATCATGCTTTCATTTCTTCTAAGTTGACCCAATTTTTAGCTAAGTGGGGGTTAAAAATTTCACCTCATCAGCTTATTATCCCCAAGGGAATGGGAAGGCTAAGTCTACCAAAAAAAATATGGTGAGAATAGTCAAAAGGCTCATTGAAGATAAACCTCATCAATAGCACACTCTCCTCACTTACGCCCTTTGGGAAGATTGAACTACCGCCAAGGTAAGCATTGGTTTCACTCCTTTTGCATATTGTTTATGGTTAAGAATCCCTCCTGCCTACTGAGCTGGAAATTTCTTCCTTATGGTTGATGCTACAGATTGAAGAAATAAATTCTTCTGATGTTTCACAAAGGATAAATGTCCTCCTATATTTAGAGGAGCAAAGGATGTTTTCCTTGGATAATATAAAAAGGAGACAATAGATTGTTAAGAATTATTTCAACAAGAGTGTCAAAATTGTGAAATTTAAAGTCAATGAGAAGGTACTGGTGCGGGATTCATCTCATGCTAATAGGGGAAGACACTCGAAATTTCAAAAATTATGGCTGGGTCCTTACAAGATCACTTTTTTCCTGGGTACTAACTCTTACATTCTAAAATATTTACAGGAGAGTTTGTTTTCCTACAACGCTAATGGTTCTCACATAAAACACTATGTGGAACCAACTTGAAAAGTTTTAACGCTATTTGGATTTTCTGTATATTAGTAGTCTAGTTTTGCTTTCGTTTTCACCACTATTTTTCATTTCTTCCTTTACAATAGTTTAAATTCTGCTCGTCTTTAATAATATTTCCTTCTTCTTTTACAATTCTGTCATTTTACTTCTGTTGTTTTAAATTTTGTAGTCCAATTTATGTCATGAATTTTATTGTTTTTCATCTTTTATTTTATTTTTTGTCAAAAATAAGATGTTGGATCAGTTTTGCGATAGTGACACTCCTGCAAGGCATTGTTAGTCAATAAAAATCAAGCTTACACAACTATTACGATGTTCCCCCTGAAAGAATAATTGAATTTGTTATCTTCTTTCACTGTTGTCCTATAAATAAATTGGTTACCTCTCGCTTCTGCTTTCCATTTCTTCATCCATTTGATATTTTAAAAGACCAAGTCCAAAAAAAATTCTCCTTGAAGTAAAGAGAATATTCTGGTTGAATTATTATGCATACAGGGACAAACCTCCTCATACTTAACATTTTTCATGAGTTATTCCCGAATTCCCAGTTATTTGTCCATTAAATCCGCTCACTTCCCCCTGTTGCATAATCATTCTGGTTATACTTTATTGATCCACTGTTCTTGGTTTGTGAAACCATATGTTTTGAGTTCCTAATCTGTTAGAAACATATTTCCCTATGGAGTGTCCAGTTTGTTGATGATAAAAATCACAGCAAAGATTTCGCCCACAAAGTATTGCCAAAGCCTATTATTTAAACTATGCTAATCATATATAATACTAGTAGGTGGGACCCCCTTGTAGAGTGGAGGCTCAGAGATAGTCTTATCACATGTTTTATGATGCTCTTTTGATATTGTTTACAAGGTCCTACATGATTTATGATGAAATATTGGTTTTGTTGCAACATAATGGAAGATGGATAATGCATTTTATGTGTTGATTCCATTATTCTAAGCTCTAAATTCCATGTTATGAATGGATTATGTTGACTGTTATTACATTTTTTGTTGGCTCCATGATTCATTACTTGTTACGCCTGCACAAGACACATGTTAGTAACAACTAGAGACAAGAGAAATATGAAAAAAATCTAAGAGTGAGAACTATACTATACTATATTATGATATACTATGTGCAAATAAAATTGAAAGGGATTATTGTCAGTCCTAACTAGCAATGTTAGTGGCTATACGAATATTATTGAGTTATATTGGGCACATTTGATATATGTTATGGTGTGTTTTTGGCAATGGTTAATATGAATTGGGGTGGCGCAATGGTAAAGCAATGTGTGCAAGTTTTGATGCATGGAGTTAATGACATGGATTAATGGTATGGTTTGGCTGGCGATCGTGTACTAAAAAATTGAATGAAATGGAGGATGGAAGCGATGTGCAGTAAATTCACATCACTCCATACTTCTCCCACTGGGCCATCACCCTAGCATGGTTATTGTTCATTTGGTTTGGCTGTGGTTAAGCTCCAAGAATTAGGCATGGAAGGAACTTCTCAACCAACTCGCATTTTTAAGGCCATTGGTTACAGATATGGTTCTTTTCGCCCATCCATGAATTCGTTGTGCAATGAAAGAAATGTTGGCTCGATAATGTATTGGTTTTTGTTTTCTATGAGATTGGAAACTATGTAAATGCGTGGTGTTTTCTCTATAATGACTGTGTGTGTTATTCGTTGCAAATGGAAAAATCGATGGTTGGAGTTGTGATTTCATTGGTTGTTCTGTGCGGTGGAAACTATGATAGCTCTCTATTGTATTTATGGGTATTTTGTTGGAGGGTTTCAATCTGTTTAGCCTTATTGTTTTCCTCCTCACAGTCATGGTAACCATATCCAGTTGTATTTGGTGTTATGTGGTTGTTGTGTATATTTCGAACCACGTTTTCGGCACTGCATATCTTTTCACCTGGTTGTGGTTTTATTTTGTGGTATTGGCATCAACATAGTTGGTTATGGAGTGGCCATTATGACAAGAAATATGTTTAGGGTTGATTGGTAGTATATGTGTCTACATTTTTATCAGCATTGTTATAAGATGTTCATTTTTTGAAAAGTGTGAGGGTTATGACTCTGTGCATTCTTAGTGTTGTTACCATCGAGTGAGAAATCATTGCTCCTCTGCATCATTTCTTATCTTACCTAGTGTTGAAATTCCACCCTATTTTACAAAGATAAGTGTTATAAGGCTTGTGTTTCCACCATGCCTGTCTCGAATGGTTCTCACCTACTGTTGATATTGTCTACTCTAGTCTCCCTGTGTTTGGTGACCGAGCAAACCCTTGATTATTTCTTATGATCATTGGTTACAGAGCCCGATTTTGATAAACTCAACCAGTCTCACTCTTTCGGGTATCTTGTTGATTGCCATAAGTGGTTGAGTAGTATTGACAATGGCTTGTCTCTGTTTTATCGAGTTGTTGGAGATTTGTAACTGGAAATGATAATTGTTATACAGTCGCTGTCTCCTTTTGTTGTGTCAGTTGAATCGATAACTCAACATTGTTTTAAATTGATTGATTGGGGGTAAATGGTAATGTATAGTCATAGATATTCCTCCTTTCATTATGCGTTGGTCTGTGTACTCCTACAACATGCTATAAATTGAAGTTGGTGGTTGTTGTGTGTTTAATTTGTCCTGATCGGGATCATTACAAATTGGAAATTTGATGACTGAGGCTTGGATATTACTGTGTATGGTTATGGATACATTGTGCATCATTTTGTTTTATTGCACCATCAAAGATGAAGCATGAGGTTTTTGTAGTATGGTTTCATTATAAATTTATTCGTTAATGTTGTCAAAGGAATGGAATCAGGCATGTTTTAAAAGAGTCTATGCAACTCAGGAGAGACCTGTGTCTATGTTTAATTTAAGGATTTAGAAATTATGGACAATGGTTGATGTTTTTATATGCTAAACAGAGTTGAAGAAATATGACTGTGTGTTCCTTGGGATTTTGTTTTAAATATAAAAAGGAAGAAATGAAAGGAAACATAATTGTTTTTACAAGATGTTTGAAAGGCATAGTGATTATGATTATGATGATACACTGTGTTAATAAAAATGGTTGAAGATTTAAATGTGGGACAATGAACAAGTTTTAACACACAGTAATGGTTTAATTGGACACAGTAATTGTTTAAGTAGTATTGGATCATTTAATTGAATACAAAAATATTTTATGGATTACTTAATTGATTTTACGAACAATATTCACTCTTTTCCCTACCATTATTTCACTTTTCGCACATTATAATACCCTTGCCTTCCCATATTCACTATCCACCCCTTGTTCCTAAAATTTAATTATAGTTAAGGTTGGATCATGTTGTCATTGATGCCAATGGTTTGATTGATTGATTTCAAGTGATTGATTGATGCCAAAGGATTGATTGATTAATGATTGATGTAATGTAATATGTATTGTCCTTGATGAGAATTCATAGATGAATGTGGATCAATAAGTTTTCATTGATATTATGGATCAATGAGTTGTCATTGATATGATGATGGATCAGTGAGTTGTCATTGATACATGATGAAGATGGATCGATATGGTTTCACTGATATGATGCATTGTTGTAAAAATGTATAGATGAATCATTTATTGTCTTATCATGATTGATAAGGTGCACTAATGGATGAACTCCAAAGTGGTCCCCTTATGGTGAAATCCCTCACGGGAAGACGCTTTTCAAATTGAGTTATCCTAGAAGAATGGTTGGAGGACCCATGCTTGTATGTGGAATAATGAGGTGAAGATCAATGAAGTTGTTGGTGAAACTATCCTAGATATATAGTGTTTGTCATGCCATTTCCGGTGGTATGTGGAATGTCACATAACTCCTCATGGTTTGAGAGTTATGGCTCTACGAAGTTGAAGGACCCCCATATGTTGGCTTGAAGCCCCAAAATGTCAAAGAAGTCAAAATACTTGAATAGAAGAAATCATTATTTAAATGATAAATTAAAGTGACAGAGTCAAGGTGGATTATTTAAATTATAAAGTAAGGTGAAAAAATCAAGAAGGAATATTTAAATAATAAAGTATTGGAGAACTTTCTATTCATGGAAAGTGGTTAACCCTAAAATAAGGAAAATAGGTTAAGTGACCTAGAAATGGGTTAAGTAACCTAAAAATGGGTTAAGTGACATAGAGGATCAAAGTATAAATAAGATAGCTATGGTCTCTTGTAGACCATCCTTTTTTGTGGATCAATGGAGAGCTTCTTGTGAATATCTTTTGGATTATTGATGGAGAGCTTCTTGTGAGAGCATATTATTGGTGTGGATCTCTTGAGCATGATTGAATATCTATTATGAGGAAGAGAGTGAGAGGAGGATCTCATGGATACATCAAAGTTTCGGCAATGTCGGAGATCTTGACGAAAAAATTCTCAGAGCTTCAGAAACCCTAGCTACTGAGGTATACGCGGACTATCTATGTATAGGGTGTGTATACATTGAAGGTATACGTAGGTTGACTGTGTACAGGGAGTGTATAGTGGATAAAATCATGGATATTTATGTTTAAGCTAGTGCCAAGCTCTTGGATGATGAGGCAGGTTCCATATCTGCATTCTATGGGCTCAGATCTATCACTGAGACACTGGTATGGTTACATTATTGTCTTGATGGATACTATTGTTTGATGCGTTTTGAATTCTTAGGGCATTCTTGGTATGGATTCTATGATGTGGTTCAGTTTGGTTGATTTTGTTGATGGAGTGAGCAGTACTCTTTTGATTTAGTGGTGACATGATTGTTGTGGTATACTAGTTGTTTATACATGTTTGAGATAGCATTCATATTGATTTATTGTGGAGCATGAACAAGCTATTGGAGAGCTTGGATATGTTGTGATTGTCTAGTGAGTATATTGGACAGTCAGAGATAGAAGATAATGATATATTTTGCAGATGATCTGATTTGATCTTGAAGGATAAACCCTAAGAGCTCAGAAGGTATATGTAGGTTGTTGTATATAGTAGACACATACATACGCGGGTTGTAGTGAGCCAAGGCACATACACATGTGCTCTGCACTACTGACAAGTAGCGTACCTATTGGCAGATTGATATATGTTGAGGATTGTTGGCTCATATCAGTTGGTGCTAAGGGTGTAAGATGAGTCTTGCATTATAGAGCTGGTACTCTTGTAGAGTTGTACTCTATTTAGTTGTTGTTGATAAACCCCTGGATTGTTGTCCATAATAAAATGAAAAATTGTACATACATCTTGTGTTCTTTGTGTTTCTTGTGATAATGACTTGTTGATGATATATTTATGATATATGTTGTTGATATATGTTCACATCTAACTGGTTATAAATGAAAACAATGGGTAATGAGTAAATGTTGAATGTTAACTAAGGAGTTTTGTGTAAGAGGGAAGTTTTGGGAAAAAGAGCCCCACACTCATTCAACCCTCCTCTAAGTGTGGTAGGTGTGTCCAACAATTAGTATCAGAGTGGTCCTTCACTACAAGCCTTAACAAGATTGAAGGATATCCATAGACACACAAATGGATGATGAAGTTGCGATCATTGATGAGGAAAACTATTCTACTTGGAGAATAGAGATGATAATACATTTGAAGACAATGGGAGAAACAATTTGGAAGGCAACCATTGGTGGATCGGTTCCTTTGAAGAACAATTCAAAGTTTGCATCTCAAAGAGAAGGTAAGAAGAACGATGCATTGGCTCTCAAGACCATTCTTAGTGGACTCTCAAGCCCTATCAAAGAAACCATGGAACAATGCATTTCCGCCAAGGATCTATGGCTAAAGCTAGAGGAGACATATCAAAGAAAGAAGGAGAAGGAAGATATTGAACATCACTCCATCAATATCGTTAAAGGTAAAGAATCTCCAAAAACCCTTGATTGTATTATTTCTAAATGTGATCTTGAAAACATTTCAAGTGAATATAAAGAATCAAGTGATGATAGCACAAAGCAAGATCTTGAAGACATTTCAAATGAAGGCAAAGAACTATGTTGATGTTGGCAAAAAGGAATATCATGAAGATATTTTAAATGAAGGTAACGAACCCTCAAAAACCCTTGATTGCAATGATGATGATGTTTTTTTCTCTACAAGTGAAGAAGAAGATGTAGAAACAATTTGTGTAAAGTTTGATGGTAATTACCCCATGAAAAGAATAGAAGAAAATCTATTAAAACTTCAAAAGGAAGTTGAAGAGGGTCTATATAGATATAGAAGTGATGATTATTATATAGACTATAACTATTTTTCAGATAACACTAAGAAGTTTCTTAGGAGGATTCTAAGGCACATCTTGAAACTAAAGGAAATGATCAAGGAAAAAGAAGAGAGAAATAATACCAAATTAAAAGAAAAGGAAGAAGAGGTCACAAGACTAAAGAATGGAAAAGAAGATATGAATGTAGATGATGAGATTAGAAAAAGTTTTGAAATCATTGTCCATCTCAAGACCCAAATTGAAGAAGCCAAAAGAATAGAGGAACTATTGAAGAATCAAATAAATGAAAATGAACAGTCATGTTGTAAGCTAGAAGCTGAAATTGTTGGCCTTAGAAAGAAGGTGGAAAAGTCAAACAAATTATTGAATAGCTCATGAATCTTGGATGAGATCTTGGAAAGTCAAAGATTATAATGTGATAAATCAGGTCTTGGATACAAAGGAGAAGATACACATGCTAAAGCAAGCACCTCAAAGAAGCATGATGTAAGTCCATCAAAGAAGGAAGACAATGTTGCAAAGAAACCATCTATACAAGACAAAGAAAATTTCAAAAGCACAAAGAAAGGAAGACATCAAGAAGATATTCTTGGGACACCAAAGCAAACGTATGAAAGTATTTTTCATGGGCATTGTTATTCATGTAATGGATATGGTCACAAAGTTTTTGAATGTAGATATTATGAAAGGAGATATAATGGAAGATTTTATAACACCATGAGGTGTTGGAGATGTGATCAAGTAGCACACATTGATGTTCACTGTAACACCATGAGATGCTACAGTTGTAGTAGATTTGGCCACAAATCCTAGGAGTTTTGGAACACAAGAAGAAAGTCCATGATGAGAACTTCACATAGCATGGCTAGAAGAAGGAATGAAGTAAGAAAGGGAGGCATATTTGAAAAGATGGATGCTCAAAGCTCAAGTTATGAGAAGCATGAACATCTATAGAAGGTGAAGAAGACAGAACAACTAGAACATGATGAAAGACTGAAGGGAAGCTAAAGTAATTCATCTACTGAAGCATACGTGGGTTACAGTGGTATCATTTACATACATACGCAAGATGACCTTGTATAGGTCACATACATACACGAGTTGTTATGCATCAGACCACGTATATGTTGTAAAGCATTGGGAAAAAGGCAATGCACATGGATTGGAGTTTGATGTGATGGTATAACTCTACGATGTAGGGTCTGACATTGTTTATTGTAGATTTCTGACACTGTTTGTTGCAGGTTTTTCATGGTTCTATGTTAGATAATGTAAGGTGACGATGTAAAATAAATATTGGGTGCATGGCACTAACCCATGAGTATGAATTGATGTTGATCTATTGGGGTACATGGTTGGTGCATATTTGAGTTTCATTGATATATCTTATGATGTATTATTGAAAGCATATGATGGATATCATGGTGCATGCATTTTTCATGTGGTTGGGCTACATATTGAGACATGTAGTTGGTGAGTTGAGTTGATATTCATGTTGTACATCATTGGGAAATCATAGCTTGTTGATGCATGGTTGATATACTTGCTTCATGCAAGTGATGATGCATGATGGTACACTCATAGATGGTATTTTTTCGCATATTGGTAGATGCACAAGGTTGGCATATTGGTGGATGCACATGGTTGGCATATTGGTAGATGCACATGTTCGCATATTGATAGAGGCATATGATTGATACATTCCATGGATGATATCTTTTGGCACATTACATGATGTTGATGTACACAGTTGATATACATAGGTGTTGTGCATGATGAGCACACATTTTTGTACAGGATGTACTTGGTTGATATTTTACTCATGATTCTTTATTTCATTATTGACATATATTTTGCTTCATGATGCATGGTATGGAACAAGTTTGATGCATGAATAGGTCCAAGGATCGTCATATGGTAGCATATTGTTCATATTGCAGAGAAGATAGGGGGAGACATACCCTTAGGGGGAGTCATTCTTCTTCCCATGATTCTAGGAGGAGATATTTATTAGATGCATACTTAGAAAATATCCCTATATTTGAAGAAAGAGCACAGAGGCATAACTCCAGGAGGAGCGATGGTCATAGGGGGAGTATGTTTGATGTATTTTCAACATTACATCAGAGTGATATCCCTTGTTCAAAAAGGGAGAGATTATTCAGAGGAAGATCAAAGGCACTCAGACAAGGGGAGAATCCCCAAGAGGAGAATGGCCCTTTTCCATTGATGTCAAAGGTGGAGAGTTAATCACATTGATGTGATTGATGTTTATTGATGGGGAGAGATAATCATATTGATATGATTGATGACTATTGATGTAGAGCATGCCTTGTCTACATGTTTGACATCAATAATTGGTAATTGGTGTTGACATCAATGTTGGTATTTCCATCAATGCCAAAGGGGGAGATTGTTGGATCATGTTGTCATTGATGCCAATGGGTTGATTGATTGATGTCATTGATTGATGTCAAGTTATTGATTGATGCCAAAGGATTGATTGATTAATGATTGATGTAATGTAATATGTATTGTCCTTGATGAGAATGCATAGGTCAAGATGGATCAATAAGTTGTCATTGATATGATGGATCAGTGTTTTGTCATTGATATGATGATGGATCAATGAGTTTTCATTGATACATGATGAAGATGGATTGATGTGGTTTCATTGATATGATGCATTGTTGGAAAAATGTATAGATGACTCATTTATTGTCTTATCATGATTGATAAGGTGCACTAATGGATGCAATCCAAAGTGGTCCCCTTATGGTGAAATCCCTCACGGGAAGACACTTTGTGGATTGAGTTATCCTAGAAGAATGGTTGGAGGACCCATGCTTGTATGTGGAATAATGAGATGAAGATCAATGAATTTGTTGGTGAAACTATCCTATATCGATAGTGATTGTCATGCCATTTCCGGTGGTATGTGGAATGTCACATAACTCCTCATGGTTTGAGAGTTATGGCTCTACGAAGTTGAAGGACCCCCATATGTTTTCTTGAAGCCCCAAAAGGTCAAAGAAGTCAAAATGCTTGAAAAGAAGAAATCATTATTTAAATGATAAAGTAAAGTGACAAAGTCAAGGTCGATTATTTAAATTATAAAGTAAGGTAACAAAATCAAGAAGGAATATTTAAATAATGAAGTATTGGAGAACTTTCTATTCATGGAAAGTGGTTAACCCTAAAATAAGGAAAATAGGTTAAGTGACCTAGAAATGGGTTAAGTAACCTAAAAATGGGTTAAGTGACCTAGAGGATCAAAGTATAAATAAGATAGCTATGGTCTCTTATAGACCATCATTTTTTGTGGATCAATGGAGAGCTTCTTGTGAATATCTTTTGGAGTATTGATGGAGAGCTTCTTGTGAGAGCATCTTATTGGTGTGGATCTCTTGAGCATGATTGAAGATCTATTTTGAGGAAGAGAGTGAGAGGAGGATCTCATGGATGCATCAAAGTTTCGGCAATGTCAGATATCTTAACGGAAAAATTCTCAGAGCTTAAGAAACCCTAGTTACTGAGGTATATGCAGGTTGTCTGTGTATAGGGTGAGTATACATTGAAGGTATACATGGGCTGACTATGTACAAGGAGTGTATAGTGGATAAAATCATCGAGATTTGTGTTTGAGATGGTGCTAAGCTCTTGGATGATGAGGCAGGTTCCAGATCTACATTCTATGGGATTATATCTATCATTGAGACACTGGTATGGTTACATTATTGTCTTGATGGATACTATTGTTTGATGTGTTGTGAATGCTTAGGGAATTCTTGGTATGGCTTCTATGATGTGGTTCAGTTTGGTTGATTTGGTTGATGGAGTGAGTAGTACGCTTTTGATTCAATGGTGACATGATTGTTGTGGTATACTAGTTGTTTATACATGATTGAGATAGCATTCATATTGATTTGTTGTGGAGCATGAACAAGCTATTGGAGAGCTTGGATGTGTTGTGACTAGCTGGTGAGCAGTTTGGATAGTCAGAGATAGAATAGAATGATATATTTTGTAGATGATCTGAGTTGATCTTAAAGGATAAACCCTAATATCTCAGAAGGTATACGCAGGTTGTTGTATATACTAGACACGTACATATGCGGGCTGTAGTGAGCCAGGGCACCTACACATGCGGGTTGCACTACTGACAAGTCGCGTACTTGTTGATAGATTGATATCTATTGAGGATTGTTGCCTCATCTCAATTGGTGCTGAGGTTGTAAGCCGAGTCTTGCATTATAGAGTTGGTGCTCTTTTAGAGTTGTAATCTATTCAGTTGTTGTTGATAAACCCCCAGATTGTTGTCCATAATAAAAAGAAAAATTGTACATAAATCTTGTGTTCTTTGTGTTTCTTGTGATGGTGACTATTTGATGATATATTGTTGATATATGTTGTTGGTATATGTTCACATCTAACTGGTTTTAAATGACAACGGGTAATGAGTAAATGTTGAATGTTAACTAAGGAGTTTTGTGTAAGAAGGAAGTTTTGGGAAAAAGATCCCCACACTCATTCACCCCCCCTCTAAGTGTGGTAGGTGTGTCCAACAATTAAGACAAATTATGTATTATGGTAGTTAAATGATCACAAGGATGAATTGCAGTGATATATTCTTTTGGTTTATGATATAGTTGATTGTTTGATGTCTGTGAGAAATAATCATTATGTTTCCCCCCTTCTTTTAACATTTTTCTCTCAATACAACCCCTCACATATCCCAGAACCCTTGTTCACTCCCTACTCATTGACAACTATTAAATGATTTGTATGGATTGGATTTCATGAGTCTGATATGTTGTTGAGCCAAATTTTATTTCATAGTTAAAATCGTTTTCATGTATTCTATTAAAGAAACTATTTCCTCATCAATAATGCATATAGGAATGATATTTTTCAACAGAGGAATCCATGTCCTGAGTAATTGAGGAAGAGGAAATTGGAACAAGGGCCCTAGAAGGCCAAGATTCTCTATACACTTTGATGCAAACTCGCAAGAGTTAGGCCAACTATTTCAAGATGGATTTTATAACTAGATTGGGAAAGCAGTGGTCCAACCTAGGCCTGAAAGGCTCCCCTTCCAAGCCCCAAAGGTCCCTGGTATCCTAGTGCCCCCTCATGTCTCACTACAACCTGAAGTCCCTGAAAAAGGATGGATGGTAAGAGATTGTCCACCCGACAGTCTCCAAACATCGTGGCTGGCCTAACTGATCTCTACCTACTCCTCCACTTGTAAATCAAATTTCCCAAGATGCCCCTGTCCACTCACTAGTAGATTCTTCCCATGAAAGAAAAAGGTTAAAAATCGAGGCCCACCATGCTCCTGACAAAGGGAAAGCCATTGTTTCCCCCTCCTCTCCCTCAAATGATTCTTCAAAATCTGTGTCCTCCCGTATGCATTTGAGAGATGATTGCTCTCATGTGATCAGTGAGATTAGGCCTAAAGGTTCCACACAACCCAAGGAAAATTCAGAGATATCAAAAGGTGACAACAACGACAAGGGAAAGATTGCCTCCCAGAGTGGAAAATATGGATTTTAAGTTTTTATTTATTAATTGTTGAGAACGGTTGACTTCTGAATTTTTGGACAACACACTATTTTTTGGATATATGGGTAAGATATTTTTGGAAATAATTTCAATTATCATTGATATAAATTGTCAAATATGAAAGTGATGATGGGAGTCACAAGGAGGGATGTTTTTTTTATTAACTAGTTGTGTTATGATTGTTAAAGAACTAAAGGGAGTCACAAGGGATCTCACCTACTAGTTATTATTTATTAAAACCCCTTATTATGATTTATTATTTACCCCCCTTAACTAAAAAGGTTGGCTGAGTTTTAGTTAACTTAACTAAAGAAGTATTTCAACTACTTCAACCAATTCTAATTTGCTTAAAGGAAAAAAAAAAAGGAGGAACAAGAGGAGAATAGAAGGAGAAGCATACTAAGGTTTTCTCTTCGAGTTTTGTTGAGATAATTTAGTTTTCATTCATTCCTTAATTCATTAGAAATCTATTTTTTTTTTATGATAGCAGGGCCCTATTGTAGACAACAAGATTCAGGGTTGAATTATGTCATTCAGACACCTGTTTCTCATAGGTGTTGATCTAGATTTTGTTGGGACTCAGAAATGTCGTATTTTCATCCACCTTTCCCTTCACTATTCCTTACATTTCATCGCCCAATTAAACCTTTGTCATACCCTTTTCATAAATACATTTGGGTTTGACATCATTATTTTCCACTTTATTCATTTTAGTATTAAAAGTGAATTTATGATTAAATATTAGAAAATATACATGTTTTCATATATATCTCAATTATGTGTGAGCTTTGTAATGTGTAGAAATATGTGGATGATTAATTCAAAGAGACTTCTCGAATATCTCTTCCATCATTCCAAAGGAGATAATTATT
>ML784743.1:650228-660233 GCA_009831015.1 Picea engelmannii
CCTAACAGCTTTGATAGTCAGTGTATACTTGTCTGTTTGTGAATTAAATTTAATGACTAAGAAAGGTTATTGTGCAGAGTCGAGTGGGAAACAATCTGTGGCAAGTTGATCCAACTTTTAAAGTTCATTTTTTTTACTTTCTATTAGAATTCCTTTGTATGTTTCATCGGGGACATCTAAGTTTGACTTTGGTCCAAAAATTCCTTGGGATATTTTGTAAAGAGAATGATTATTTTTATGAATTGGAATGAGATAAATGATTTCTTTATGTCTCATTTGTTTTGATTATTGACTTGGTGTCTTTACTTCTATCTCTACATTTATTTCAACATTTGTTATGTTCAGAAAATCACATAAACAATGAATTTTTCAGCAAGATTTTATTTATAAAAAACCATCCTAAGCACTTGTAATCAATACTTGTGAGTTATGATACCAAGTTTGATGGATATAAACATAGGGTGATATTCCCGTCTATCTTTCTTTAGCCAAGAAAAATCTGAAAATTCTTGAGTAAGATCATTTCATATATTTTCCTCAATAATCATTAGTAATGTTGTCAATATGGATGATAGTGCCTTCAGTAAGATGTGATAGAGTACAAGTGGCTAACAATATGTTGTCAGTTATCATGGTTGTTTTCCAATTGATCTTGATGAGAAAGGTGCACGGGACAGAGTTTAAAGATAGAGAACAAGTCGGGTGGCCTATCCTGCACTTGATGACTTGTTAGTATCCTTTTGTAGGACCAAAAGGTCTTTAGTGAGGAGGTGTGATCCAGAATGAATCCAGGAACCAAAATGGGTCCAAGAAGGAATAAAAATCAAAGTGCTCAGAATGGATTCAAAACGAACGTGTGTGTAGGTTGCATCGATATGAACCCAACACAACTTAAATGGGCTCAAACAGACAACGTATGTAAAGATATTGTGGTATATTCATTTTGTCAAACAGGCAAAACAATGCTGACTGTACATTTTGTATAGTCCGTACAGTGCTGACGTGGAAGATGACTATATAGGTCGTACGGACGTATAGTGACATGGAAGGTACAGTGGTGCTGAATGGGTAGGTGCAGGTGAATGAATCATCATTGGACACGTGGTATTTATTTGGCAAGTGTAAAGGTGCCACGTGGCCCAGTCATGGGTTGCCACATGGCACCCATTCATTAGTTGATTGGTTATGAAAATATATATGGGTTCTACGAGATTCAATCCTGTGACCTTCGGTCCAAGTGGTAAACAATTTGGCAGGGTCGGGCTACCATCCCACCCGTGATAGTTCTTATTAACTATGGTATACATGTAGTATTTAAGCTTGACCACATTGTAATATGGGTGGAAATAAAGGTTTGGGGCTTATCCCCAACCCCTGATGCACATCATACGACCTCTACGTATATTTCCACACTCCATAAAATTGTTGGCACAGATTTTGGATTTTAGCTCAGTGCATGGGCATATGTGTTATCATATGACCCTTTCCAGACTATTAGCATGGAGGTATATGAATAGCGCCCGGTTAGTCAGGCTAGCTCGTTGACCAAGGAGCTATACCAGTGGCTTAACTATGTTGTGGTGCATGGAGACTTAGTGAGAGGTCCCATGGATGCGCCGAAAGACCATGAGCTAATAGAGGAGGGGGTCAGCGTGCTAGGTCTTAGCCCAGGGCCACATGGAGGGTGCCTAGGTGGCCAGGAGCTCGAGGATCGATGGCTACACCCTTAATTTATGCCAAAAAAGTTAGTTTTTAAAATTATTGTATGGTGTTTGATTGATTTTAAGCCTGTTTGAGGGGAGTTTGGTCATTTTTGGAGGATCTTGGGCCCATTTTGAGGCCAGATCTTGGGGGGAAGTTGGGAGTTTGTTGCCAACTTCAAGTCTATATAAACCAAAGGTTCTTGAAGCCATGAGGGTGGTGAAAAATAGGAAAATATTGAAGAATTTTTTAGCCAAAGCCATTTTTATGTAGATAAGCCATTGAGGAGAGCACCTTTGTGGGCCATTTATGGGAGCTTCGTTCATCTGATTTTGGTTTCGTAAGTGTTTTTTGGCTCTTGAGATCTGGTAGAACATAACCAAATAAATTTGTAATACTTTTGGCACTGTTATGATGTATTTTTAAAGCTTTGAACATAAATAAGAAATCCTCACCCACTGAGACAAAGGCCGAGAGACGTAGGCAAGATTTCCAAACTTCGTTATCAACTTATTTTGTTATGGTTTTCTTTTATTTTATGATTATTTATAGATATGTGTATGCATATATGGCTTCTATGTTTTCTTCATTAATTCTTCCTCTTTCATTCAATTCCTAAATGGTAATTTAACACATGCTTTAAAACTCAACCATTGTCATTAAAATATCTTTTCAGATCACCCACCAAACTCCCTTCCCCCCACATCCCTTCCACCCCTTCCCCCCACCCATCCCCCTCCCATGTGTCCCCCTTCCCCCCACCCATTAACATCATAGTGAAAGAAGTTTTGAAGTAGGGTATTGGGTATTTTTAAGACTACAACCATACAAACATATGTCTCTCAAGGAAGCCAAGAAGGATAATAGATTATCACCAAAGTACTATGGCCTTTATAAGGTGGTGCAAAAGATTGGTACTATGGCATACAAATTGGAGTTCCCTGCATCTTCACGAGTACACCCACTTTTCCATGTTTCATGCTTAAAGAAGGTTATAGGCGACAAGATACTAGTTCAAAATATATTTCCATAACTTGACAAGGAAGGAAAACTCATATTGGAGCCAGAAGCCATCACTAAAAAAATAATTCTCCAGCTAAGGAATAGATCCATTTCAGAGTATCTCGTTAAATGGAGGAAAATACTAGCTGAAGATTCCACTTGGGAAGATGAGCCTTTTATATAGAAGCATCCAGAGTTACTCAAGTGTTGCATACAACACTTGTCTCAAGGGGAGGGGCATGTTAAGCCCTAATATTGGCTCATTACCCCTTAATTGGGGCACATTATATTAGTAATGTTATTTTATTTATGTCGGCTTTAGGCCATTAGTTGTAATTATATCTCCTAGTCTCCTATATATACTAAGGAGACATTTTAATTTTGAATCATCTTGTACTTGAACATTTAAGTGGAGTAAAAGGAGTTTTCCCCCTTGAAGAGGCTTATTATATGAAATTATCTCTTTTTCAAGGCGTTGAGTACTTTTTCTGAGGTTTTTCTATGTTATATTGATATTTGGTTCTTAAGCCTCCCCTCTTGGCACATGGATCCCTCCTCCAGAACATGTGTCCCTCTCCCTTCTCCTTGTGCCACCCCCTCAACCTCATGTCCTTCCTATTGATCTCACGGTTCTTCACTCGTACTCTATGATGCCCTACCTTATTCCCATGTCATTACCTCCCTCACTCACCCCTGTGCAAACTCCAGTCGGCTCGTGGGTGGTTCTGGTACCTTGTTCCATCAAGAGTACGTTGTTACTTCCTCCCTCAAAATTATGGTTCTTCCTTCTTGCTTTCAGTGCCACTAAAATGAAACATAGGGTGATTCTCTTGCAACTCGTTCTTCTTTCTTATCCTTCTTATCTCGTCTTCTTTCTTCAATTCAACAATGATTTTTAGACCAGCCCAATCATGTACCTTTCTGTCAACATGTGGAGAAGATCCAGAGCTCCTTCCTCTTTCCCAACGTGTGTCTCGAAGGAACTTCGGGATCTGTTTCTCTCACTGCGTGTGGACATCAGATGAGTGGAAGAGCACAAAAACTCTAGGCACAAACAATTCCAATGAGAAAACCAGGGGTTGTGAGAGGAATTGGATAATCTGTAGGCTCAAATGCACCAGCAAGAACTTCGCATAATAAGGAAATTACAATTTCACTTCGAGAAATTAATAGAAATACAAGGCAAATTGGATCATTTTCTCAGCAATTGGCAAATCCTTTAAATCATCCTCAACAACCTGTGAATTGTAATGACTCAGTTGGGTCAAGGCTCCTTTCAACCTTCCATTCAGCTGCTAGTAATGAACACCCCTTGGCTCCTCCTGCGGCAACGCTAGTTCCAATCTATCTTAACCCAGCTGAAGGAATTCATCATCTAGAGGTGAATCTAGCAACACATCCAACATATCCACGGGAGGATCTAGCATTTTTTCAAAATCATTTGTCAGGTTTTTCAATGAAATGAAATTTTTTGTTAATTTTGCACATTTTTGTAGTCGTTTTCACATGGAAAAATAGTAGTTCTGTAAACGTCCCCCAACCGTCATCCCACTGGCTAGGAAAACACTACTTTGTGGAACAACATCATTCTCATACTTAATTAATAACATGCATTTAAGTCCTATTAAACACATTTAACTCAGATTAAGCACAAGATTACTGCTAACATAAATAATCCCTGTCATTAACAATAATTTATATGCATAACAAAATACATGATACATATAAGCATTACAGGCATGCAAAATATAATATTAAGCATAAGATGATACTTATCTTTGAAACCATGGTAATTCCACCAACCATGGACAGGCCTTCCACAAATCTCCTAGCCTTATACCATGCTACTCATCATGCTCAATAGTGGGTCACCCCCGAGATGGGACTAAGCTCCATCCAAGGAAAGGAATCCTAGTCTAGGCTGAGGTTACAGGGAAAACTATACAGAATAACCGGAAGGATTCTTCTCAGGATGCCTTCTTATGCCCACTACTAACAGACTCTCATTCCCCACTTGCTTGTTGCGCCCAGAAGTATACACCTTCACAAGAATAGTCCATCGATGCTTCACCTCCCTCTCTAGGCCTCGACAGCAGGCTAGATCAGAAATTCTCAGAGCTCTGAAGCTTGTACTGGAATCTCTCTGGGAGAAAAACACTTCTGAATAAACTCTCTCACCTAGAGGGAGTTTCTCATAGGCCTAACAACCTGCTTCTTCAGCACACCCTTCGACTCAATTCCAACCGAGTGAGTGAAACTGCAACAACATCAAGCATTCAGTTGACACCAGGATGACGACCACAATAGAAAATGGGCATTTTCCCACAAACGGCAATGACCAGATGCTAAAACACAACACGCTCAGGAAATTATCCAGGTGTCGGATTCTACAGAAGACACAAATCGGCTCACGATTTACTGGTTACAGGATACGTAACAGGAAATTATGCAGAGGTCGAGGATGGAGGCCAAATGCAGAGACCATATGGAATTTATGGGAATACACCGAACAATCACAGAGGTCTCATGGTTTTGGTTTTCAGTGTTGTGTGTGATATGTAGAGCTCAGACACAGAGGTCACACCATTTAGACAACGGACGGTTGAATGGAGAATGAACCCCCCTACTCAGTTGATGCTTCAACTTTTAACCACATGCACCTAGGTCAACACGTGTCTTCCTGGGGCTACATGTGTTCCCTTTTGCACACTTGGAGATGCATGCATTGCCCCTCCCAATAATTAGAAACATGTTTATCTCATACCTTTTGGAATAATAATAAATTATTATTCCCAAGGACTTAAGCCCCCAAGCTTATCCCTTAGGCTCAACACTTATCCTATATTTCCAACCTTTCAACCCCTTTCCCTTACCCACTCTGTGGAAGCTTAGTCCCCCATCACTCATTCATCATGGTCGATCTGTAAGAAACGGTGTTTATATTTTTTATTAATGTTCTTCATGATTACATATACAAAAGCAGGCTCTCGGCCTTAACACTTAGGCTCTCCGGCCTAATAACACATAATCCCACCAAGTTATATAAACTTGGCTCACTAGCCTATAAAACATAATTACAATTCATAATGTAAGCTTTATACTTCATAGACATGATTTACAACAAGGCTCGGCCTTGGGGACATTACAATCCCCTCCCCTTATTTTTGCATTGTCCTTAGTGCAACTTTACACTGCATCTACAAGATTTTCAAAATTTTCAAAAATATGCGGGTACTTTGCCCACATAACATATTCATGCTCCCATGTCGCATCCTCAGGACTGTACCAGGTCCACTGGACCTTTACAAGCCCTATAGCTCGATTTCGGAGCTGTTTATTTTTCCTGTTCAATATGCGCACATGATGCACTTGCAGGACACCTTCTTGTTCCACCTGAATCACATTCCAATCGATAACATGATTAGCATATGGTATATATTTCTTAAGCAATGAAACATGAAACACATTATGTACAGACATAGATGCAGGTAATGCAAGCATATATGCAACTGGCCCAATCCTTTCCAGGATTTCAAATCGCCCATAAAATCTAGCTGCCAACTTGGTGCAACTTCCCAGCTTCAGGGAACTCTTGTTAGCTTTCACTTTCAGGAAAACATGATCACCCACTTTGAACTCTCTGTGGGTTCTATTCTTATGAGCATAACTTTTCTGCCTATTCTGGGCATCTTTCAAATTCTCCTTATTTTTTATCATTTGGTCCTCCATCTCCTTCAGCAACTCTGGCCCAACTACTGCTCTATCAGTTGGATTATCCCAGCTCACTGGAGTATTTCACTTTCTTCCATAAAGTGATTCAAGTGGGCTCATATTCAACGATGCATGATACCCATTGTTGTAGGTGAATTCTACCAAGTGTGGGTAGTTTTCCCATCTTGATGGTTTGTCCATCACATACATTCTCAGTATGTCTTCTATTACTCTGTTCACCCTCTCTGTCTATCAATCAGACTTAGGATGATAAGTTGCACTAAAGTTTAGATTCATTTTGAATCCTTTGAACAATCCCTTCCATAAATTTGAGGTGAATTTTGGGTCTCTGTCAGACACAATCGTTTTAGTAATTTCGTGCAATCATGCCACTTCCTTTATGAAAATATCAACAACATCTGCTACCTTGTGAGTAGTTTTTAGTGGAATAAAATGGGTGGATTTTGTCAGCTTGTCCACCACCACCATGATCGAATCATGCAGCTTGGATGTTCTAGGCAATCCCATAATAAAATCCATCATTACTACTTCCCACTTCCACTCAGGAATGGGTAAAGGTTGCAGCAACCCTGTTGGGTGCCTATGCTCAACTTTAACTTTCTGGCACTCCATACATTTGGCGATGTATTCAGTGATCTCTCTCTTGATACCCAGCCAAAAGTAATGGCTCTTGACCACTGCTACTATTTTCTGATATCTAGGGTGTCCTGCATAAGGCACATTATGCATCTCCTACAAAATCATCTATTTCAAGCACTGGACATTGTGTACAAAAATTATGTTCTTGTACAACAGTATTCCATCTGTTACCAATTTATAAATTTCCATCTTATGTGGCATCTTACCCTGTTGTAGCTTGGCTACCAATTCTCCATACTGCAGATCTACATTTGCAGCCTCCAGAATTCTTCTTTTAATATCAGTCTAATACATGCTAATGGTTGTAGCATGTAATTCATGCACCTTCCTGTTGAGTGCATCAGCTACTTTATTCTCCTTTCCTTTGATATGCTTGATATCAAAGTCCTACTCACACAGAAATTCCAGCCACCTACTTTGTCTAGCATTTAAGGTTGGCTGATCAAACAACTATTTCATACCATTGTGGTCTATTCTCAATTCAAATCTCCTTCGCATGAGGTAATGTCTCCATTTCCTCAGAGCATGAACGATTGCTGCCAACTCCAAATCATGAGTGGCATAATTATTTTTGTGCTCTTTCAACTTCTTGGACTCATAACCGATTACAAATCCATTTTGACTGAGAAATCCTCCCAACCCTTCTTTACACACATCTGTGCACACCACGAAATCCACATTTGGATCTTCAATCCTCAAGATTGGAGAACTGGTTAACAACTGCTTCAATTGTTGAAAACTTTTCTCACACTCTTTAGTCCACTGAAACTTTTCCTCCTTCCTTTGCAAAGAAGTGATAGGGTGAGCTATCTTTGAGAACCCTGCGATAAACCTTCTGTAATAGCCGCTAGACCCATAAAGGATCTAAATTCCTCCACATTCCTTGGCTCTGACCATTCTCTGATGGCCTCAACCTTCTCAGGATCCACGACGATCCCTTCTTTTGAAATAATGTGCCCCAAGTAATGGATCTGCCTTTGATAAAACAAGAATTTTCTCAACTTGGCATACAGCTGGTGTTCTCTCAACACTTGCAGAACCATCCTCAGCTATTGTTCATGCTCTTCCTCTTGGAATACACCAAAAGTTCATCCAGGAAGACTATGACAAACTTTTTTAGATAGTCCCTTAATACACCATTGATCAAGCACATAAAAACAACAGGTGCATTCGACAACCCAAATGGTACCACTGTGAACTCGTAATGACCATACCTTGTTATAAAGGTGGTCTTGCGGATGTCTTCATCCTTTATTCTTACCTGGTGATATCCCGATCTGAGCTCTATCCTCGAAAATATTTTCACACCTTTCAACTAATCGAAAAGATCGTCGATCCTCGATAGAGGATACTTGTTCTTGACAATTACTTTGTTCAACTGTCTGAAATCAATGCACATCCTCAACGTCCCATTCTTCTTCTTCACGAACAGGACCGAGGCACCCCAAGGTGATACACTTGGGCAAATTTACCCCTTATTTAGAAGCTCTTCAAGATGCAATTGCAACTCTTTCAGCTCTGGCATACTAATTCTATAAGGAGCTTTTGACACTAGAGTTTCTCCAGACATCAAATTTATAGAGAAATCAATATCTCTCTTCGAAGGTAGTCTGGGTACCTCTTGAAATACATCTTCAAACTTTGTTATTATCGCATGGTATACAATATTTGAGACTTCATCTCTGGATGCTTCCTCCGCACGGGCTGTAAACAATTGACAGCCTTTCATGTAGCACTTTTTCAACTGCATTGCTGAGATTTCTCTAACAACCATAGCTCTGGAAATTCCTTGGATTGTTTTTCGATTCCCCTCCTCATCTAGGCATGTAAATTCCTTGTTACGACAGTCCAGGAGGGTAGGGTGCCAGTTCAACTAGTCCATTCCAATTAAACAGTCATAAGAGCCTAAAGGCAAAATATTCAATTCAGCCTTTGTGCTGAATCCCTTCATGTCCACTAGATAGGACTTAACCAACTCAATGACTTTCCTCTTGGTTCCTGTAGACAACTGCAATAATCATGTGCGACTGAAATTTAGCTTTCTTGTTGTCCAGGGCCGCATATATCCTTGGCATTCTACTGCCCATGTCCTCCACTGTTTCATCTTGTTGAACATTATGGAAAACTCTTGCTTTTCCATTTTTATGGGGACAATCTCTGTACTTGTGGTTCTTGTTGAAACAGAACTTAAATTTCGTTTCTTTTGAACAAATTTTTATTATCCTGGAGTCTTTGCACTATTAAAAATTTTCAGATCTAATGAATTTGAAATACACTTAAGGCTTATTCTCAGAAAAAGAACGATTGAGAATTAATCAATGAATGTTCCAATACTTTCTCGAATAATATTCTAATAAATCACAATGATAAAATTCGAAGTTTTCTCTAAAATTATATCGGGATGTCGGAGTTCGCGGTTTGACGACAACAAATTTCAGTACACATTAAGTCCCGATCTCCCGACCTCCGATTTCCCGATACACTAATCTTCTATTAATCCATTATTTTCCTAAATATCATTTAAAAAATCAGTCTTAACCGTTAAGTTAATCATATCGGAAAATCGCGTTTCGCTGTTCGAATGAACAAGTAAACTTGACATCGTTTTTTCYGATTCCCCGATCCCCGATCTAAATCAATCCTTAATGAGAGTCTGATTATAAACTAATTAACGCCAAACATGATTAAGAGTAGTTAATCATATCGGGAAATCACCATTCGCGATTCTGCGAAGGAAAATTTCACGTCATTAGAAATCCCGATCTCCCGATCCCCGATTTCCCGATTTCCGAAAACTTTTAATTAATAAAACTTTGAAAGGATAATCCGGATTTATTAAAATAATGGAATAATTAACTGAATTAATATATCGCATTCTCGGCGATCGGGGTTTTACGACATCTCGCTTTCGTGTCATCAAAAATCCCGAAA
>ML784743.1:663807-681176 GCA_009831015.1 Picea engelmannii
TCTCCTGATTATCACTGAACCAGGAAACGGCCTGCTTGTGTCATTATTTTCTATTTCGAGTTTTAGAGTTGTTCATTTAATATCTGACCTGAACGTCTGAAGCGACAAACTCACAAAAAACCTTTATTGAAAATTATAAAAAAAAATTAACCATCTATGACAGTCCCAAACGCTCGGCAACCGAACGTGGCTATAGGTTTACAAGACCAAACTAGTATCGCACTGAACCTCTTTAACACTATCCTGCAAACTGCCAGAAACAGAACCGAATTGGAGCAATCTTGGGCAGCCATAGAATGGGACATAACCATCCAAGAACAGAGAGAAGAAAGGCAGAGACAGTTGAGAAACTGAATCTGATCGAGTCTTCCTCGTCCATTGATCTGAAAGAAAACACTATTATTTTGGATGCCTAGACGGTGTGTTTTATAGCCTTAAAACACAAACTCTGGAACAACAGTTCTCTTTACAGCCCCAACACTGAATGGGCATCTATCTTGGCCTTTATTCCCCCACTTCATCCATTCTTATCTCTCTAAACGATCGATGTCCTTGAGGACTATTTCTGAAAAAGGGAGGTTTGTTTCCCTTCTGCCTCTATTCTTTCTTAAACTTCATTTGGTCAACCCAAGCCTTCCAAAAGGTAGGATTTTCTCTTTCTTGTTCATATAAGAATTTCTCTCTTCTTATTTTTTCTTCCATAGTCCACTCAGATACCTCTGAATCTTGACAGCCTCATCTTTGATGAATGGAACATACTTCAGTAATTCCAAAAACCTTCATTCATATTCATCAATGGTCATGCTGCCCAGCTTGAGTTCGAAGAACTCCTTCATCTTTCTGTCATAATATCTTTTAGTTAAATATTTCCTCTCGAAATACCTCTTGAATTCTTTCCATGTGATGTCCCTTTCCCTGATGTGCTTCACCTACACAAGTTGATACCACCACATGGATGTCTTTCCCTTCAGTTGATACATGGAAATCCTTCCCTCTGCATGAGAGGAATAATTATGTAGTTGAAAGTATTTCATCATACCCAGTAACCAAGTTTTCGCTTATTCCTCCTTCTTATGTTCGCCATCGAATGTTGGAGGCTTGATCTTGTTCATTTCCCCTTTCAATTCATCCATCCCAGATCTCCTATTCTTTCTAGTAGGAGATGGGATTGAACTACTGTGTGCTTCCCTACTGGAATGCTTTTGGGAGTGACGATGATGTTTGCTGACACTCCTTGATATTATTTTCCTCTCAGGGGTCTTGTGACTCTCTGTCTTGCTTGAGTCACTCTCCTTTTTCAATTTCTTTTCTATTCTTTCCAGACTCTTCAACATCCTTAAGTTGAATTGACCCTACCGAACCCTGACCCTCATGAACTTTCGGCTATTGGCTCGGCGAGCCTGGGCCTCTTTCTACAATATTTTAATTATTTTCATCACATTCCCTTCCTTATCCAATTCTCTTCCATGCCCATTGGATTTCGATCCTTCGACTCCCAAGTTGACATCCCTTCCTTCTCTTTCGTTCTCTGAATTGGAGGAAATCAACACCTCTTCCATTTCTATACTCAGCGTTGATTCATGGTTGTCCTGACACTCGTTGAACTCTACACACACAACGTCTAGTCAACTGAAGTTTGTCAGGCCTTAAACCCTTAATAAAACTACAACATTCATAAACCAATGCGAATAAGAAAAAGTTTCGATTCCACGAATTTTATGAGCTCTGTTTGGCTTTGCAAGATAGCCCCGGTTTTCTTAGTCCCCAACCCATGTGTCCATGGGCCATGATCAAATGCTAAACTGCTAGGTGCTACAAGGCTCTCCAAATGAAACTTTGGGTTTTGGGATTTCAGGGCTTCGGGATTTCGAGTTTCGGGGTTTTGGTCCCAGAGGTTCTTTCACTCGCTTCCCTCTCCAACTCCCGACTTCCAAAAATTTGACCTCTCTCCCCTTGGGCCCACAACACAGTTGTCGCCAACCAATGTAGTGACACATGGTGTCCTTAAGAAGGTCCACATCACTTCCGGCGACATCATAGGGTCTCACCACTTTCAATTTTCGTTTCAAAGTTTTAGGCATCGGGAGTTCGTGCATCCACACATTTCGAAATTCTGAAATTACGGTCTATTCATCTACTTGATCCAATGGTCAAGTTCCTCTCCTACAATCTGTGGTGTAGATCATTTTTGGATTTTGGGGTTTGAGGTTTTCGGTAACTGGGAGTTCATGATGTAGCGACTACAAATCTCTTGTCGCTTCAATCCCCGAATTCTGATATGGAGATTCATGTATGAGCTCAATGGCTGTGAGCCTCCCCTGATCCGATGGTCCATATCTCTCCTATTATTGCAACTATCAAAGCTCTTCAGCCCTAAATTCCTCACTAGGTGGATGGATTTGACAACTCATGGGATTTCGACACTTCTTCCTGGAAGCACTCCACCGTCTGATTCTACCCTTGTTAATCTCTTTCACGATTCGGGACTTGGAGTGACCAAGAATTTGGCTTGCACTCCAAGTTCACAATCCCTAAATTCACGAAATGATCCAATGGTTCAAACCAACCACGATCAACGACCCACGTTTATTCTGGATCCTAGGGTGGTGAGTTTCTCCATCCACTAACCACCTTGCAACTTCTGGCCATCTTACGACCCTCGCGATTTCTCGAGTTCTCCACAGAGAATTCTGACTGTCTAACTCTTCTTCTCAAGGACTTATGGCCACTGACTTGGTACCCTCCTTCTGAAATTTCATCTACTTGATCCAACACTTCTGGTGTGGAGTTATTTCTCTCCCTATGGCCATATACCACACCGACTGTAGTTTTATAATACCGCTACACCTCCTGAGCTTTGTAACACGGTCAAGTAGTCCATTGACACTCAGAAACATTTTGAGGTCTGAAATTAGTCCTCCAGACACAATTTATTCTCAAAACCTTGGTCCAAAGACCACTTATCCGGCCCATCCAGGCTCAACGTTGAAACTAGGCTCTAATACCATACTGTAAACGTCCCCCAACCGTCATCCCACTGGATGAGAAAATGCTACTATGCAGAACAACATCATTCTCATACTTAATTAATAACATGCATTTAAGTCCTATTAAACACATTTAAGTCAGAGTAAGCACAAGATTACTACTAACATAAACAATCCCTGTCATTAACAATAATTCATATGCACAACAAAATACATGATACATATAAGCATCACAGGCATGCAAAACATAATATTAAGCATAAGTTGATACTTATCTTTGAAACCATGGTAATTCCACCAACCACGTGCAGGCCTTCCACGAACCTCCCAGCCTTAGACCACGCTACTCATCATGCTTAGTAGTGGGTCACCCATGAGCTGGGACTAAGCTCCACCCAAGGCAAGGAATCCTAGTCTAGGCTAAGGTTACAGGGAAAACTGTATAGAATAACCAGAACGATTCTTCCCAGGATGCCTTCTTACACCCACTACTAACAGACTCTCATTCCCCACATGCTTGTTCTATCCAAGAGTATACACCTTCACAAGAATAGTCCATCAGTGCTTCACCTCCCTCTCTGGGCCTCCACAATAGGCAAGATCAGGAATTCTCAGAGCTCTAAAGCTAGTGCTGGACTCTCTCTGGGAGAAAACCACTTCCCAACAGACTCTCTCACCTAGAGGTAGTTTCTCACAGGCCTAACAACCTGCTTCTTCAACACACCCTTCGACTCAATTCCAACTGGGTGAGGGAAACTGAAACAACATCAAGCACTCAATTGACACCAGGATGATGACCACAATAGAAAATGGGCATCGTCCTGCAAATGGCAATGACCAGATGCTAAAACATAGTACGCTCAGGCGATTATCCAGGTGTCAGGTTCTACAGAAGACACAAATTGGCTCATGGTTTACCGGTTATAGGATACGTGACAAGAAATTATGCAAAGGTCAAGGATGGAGGCCAAATGCAGAGACCATATGGAATTTGCGGGAATACACTGGAAAATCACAGAGGTCTCATGGTTTCAGTTTTCAGTGTTGTGTGTGATATGTAGAGCTCAGACGCAGAGGTCACACTGTTTAGACAACAAACAACCAAATAGAGAATGAACCCCCCTACTCAGTTGACGCTTCAAATTTTAACCACATGCACTCAGGTCGACACTTGTCTTCCTGGGGCTACATGCGTTCCCTTTTGCACACTTGGAGATGCATGCATTGCCTCTCCCAGGACTTAGAAACATGTTTATCTCATTTCTTTTGAAATAATAATAAATTATTATTCCCAAGGACTTAAGCCCCCAAGATTATCCCCTAGGCTCAACACTTAGCCTATATTTCCAACCTTTCAACCCCTTTCCCTTACCCACTTTGTGGAAGATTAGTTCCCCATCACTCATTCATCGTGGTCGGTCTACACGCATCGATGTTTATATTTTTTATTAATGTTCTGCATGATTACATATACAAAAGTAGGCTCTTGGCCTTAACACTTAGGCTCTCCGGCCTAATAACACATAAGCCCACCAACTTATATAAACTTGGTTCACCAGCCTATAACACATAATTACAATTCATAATGCAAGCTTTATACTTCATAGACATGATTTACAATAGGGCTTGGCCTTGGGGACATTACAATTTCCTTCTGGAATAGATGTACCATCATCTTTAGTTTTCAAAAGACATTTAGTTTTTTAGGAGAGGAGCAGAGATCCCACTACTCTGCCATATGTATTTTGTGGAAAATTTTACTCCTTTTTAATATATAAAATCCCAACCATTTCTGGTTAAAAAAAAACACTCTTCACAAGCAAACTGAGAACTAATATGCCTTACCTTCATACATAGAACATACACATACCTTATAATCCACCTTAATAGTTACATAACATTAATGTAAAACAACCTTAAAACTAGAAATTGTACATGTTCAAATAGGTTTCCACTAAGACTCTTATAAACCAAACCCTTATGTAATTGTTAACATATAACCCTTAACATTTATAACCCTCTTAAGCTTATAAACCCTAAYATAACCTCCCTATCCCTTTCCGTCTATAATATCAATAACCCCTATCCCATTAACAACTAATATAACCCATGGTATCTATAAAGACATCTAATCTCTAATCCTTACACCTTCTATTGCATCTAACTAAAATAACACTGGATTCCTATAACCTTTGATCCATAACCCTATAACCCATCTCATTCCCAACCCATATGAATCCCAACATAAATAACCACTTCCACAGTACAATATAACCCATAATATAAGACATGACCACTAAACATCCTAATCCCAAAAAATTATAATACCTATAAAAGTTAATCCATAAAAATCATAACCCTCAACCCCTACCCCCAAACACTTATCATTCATAATATAACCTTGAACTCTTATATCCTAATCCTTAAACCCTACGACTCTTAACCCATATAAACCTTATTATTAATAACCCCTACACTCTATAACCCTCAAACTTTATAAACTCTACATCTAATAGATAGGATGCCTAACTCGTATAACCCTTACCCCAACACTTGTAAACCCTAACAAATATAACCCCACAACCCCATAATGAGTGTAACATTCACCCCAATAAACTATCACCTGTAACCCTCATAATTCCTTACCTTGATAACCTTATCACCCCTAATCCCCATAATTCATATAATATTGACCCCTATAACCTATCACCCTAACCTTTATAATTTCTTAACCTTCTAACTCCTGTCACCCCTGAGCCATATAACTCCTAGCTGTGGTAACCCCTAAATTGTATCCATGTTAACAACCAACCTCTAAAACATAACCCCTAAACTCAATTAAACTTGCATAATCCTTAAGACCCTGAACTTGTATAACCTCTAACCTATATATACCTTACCTTCCATAACACCTAACCCATAATCCATATATATAACTTATGTATCTTGTAATCCCTATAAAATATAATTTGTAACCTATAAACTCTATACATTTTAACCACTACATGAGCTGATATGATTTTGGCCTCATGAATGAGCAATATACCTTGAATGATCAATAAATTTCATCATCATTGTAAATGGATTCGATGTTACATTGAACTAGACATGGGAATAATGACCTGTGAATGGGGATTAGAGGTCGTGCATGTGTCTTTGAATGGTGTTACATGGTCTGCGAGGATTGTAGGGCTTATGTAGGGATTATATGGTGCAATGTAGTGTATTCTATAAGAACAATCTCTATGCCAAACCTCAAAATGGATAGTACCATATCTTGTTCATAAGACAAATATCTAATTGTTAACATGGATTTTAAAGTTGTCTAACACAAGACCTCCCTTTGTTAACACTCTACATAAGAAAACTGAGAACTAATATGCCTTACCTTCATACATAGAACATACACGTACCTTATAATCCACCTTAATAGTTACATAGCATTAATGTAGAACAACCTTAAAAGTATAAATTTTACATGTTCAAATAGGTTTCCACTAATACTCTTATAAACCAAACCCTTATGTAATGGTTAACATATAACCCCTAACATTTAGAAACCTCTTAAGCTTATAAAACCTAATATAACCTCCCTATCCCCTACCATCTATAATCTCAATAACCCCTATCCCATTAACAACTAATATAACCCTTGGTATCTATAAATACATCTAATCTCTAATCCTTACACCTTCTATTGCATCTAACTGAAATAACATTGTATTCCTATACCATTTGATCCATAACCCTATAACCCCTAATCCCCATAATGCATATAATATTGACCCCTATAACCTATCACCCTAACCTTTATAATTTCTTACCCTTCTAACTCTTGTCACCCCTTACCCATATAACTCCCAGTTGTGGTAACCCTAAAATGTTTCCATGTTAACAACTAACCTCTAAACCCAAAACTTGCATAATCCTTAAGACCCTGAACTTGTATAACCCCTAACCTATATATCCCTTACCCTCCATAACATCTAATCCACAATCCATATATATAACTTATATATCCTATAATCCCTATACCATATAATTCGTAACCCATAAATTCTATACATTTTAACCACTACAATTCTTAACCTATATTAACCCTAACCCTTATCACCCCTAAAGACTAACTTTTATCTCTCTTAATTGTTATAACCCCTTATCCTGAACACCTAGAACATATATACCCTTCACCCCTTTGACCTATCACTACCAACCTTAACCCACATTAAAACTAATCTCAATCATCCCTAAATCCTATGATCCTTATCATTATCAACCCTTATAACCCATTACCCCTAACAACTATAACACATATATCTTTACTACTTTAACTTATCAACACCAACCTTCATAATATATAACACCTATTAACCCATACAATCCTTATAACTTGTATTCCTAAATGATATAACTCATACTCATTATAATCCCTTACTAACCCAATACAATATAACACCTATAACCTATAATACCCCCATCCCCAAACTTGCAAAATTTCTAAATTAAAATATATATTAATTAAAATTAAGAAAATAAAATAAAATATTATATTATGATGAATTTAATTAAAATATATATTAATTAAATTAACAAACAATAAAATTAAAGCATTAAAAAAAAAAAAAATACAAATGACAAACTAATCCACCCAAGCCCATTCATTACAAAGAAAATCGGGCACGGGCCATCTACTAGCTTGGATCTATGAGGTGGAAACTAGACATCACACAACAGGAGCATATATATTTGGTATGGCAGAAAATCGTATTAGTGTCGCACGAGAGATAGTTCTATATTCTTTTTGGTTCTGGATCCACTTTCAACACCTCTTTTAGAGCCAATTGTATTTGATCCAGAGCTAGTTTACTTCGTTTACCAAGTTTAACATTCCTTGAATCAATATGGAGGGAGATTCATGGCCATATATTGCGTTCGCAGAGGAGAAAAACCCCATCTGACAGAAATAGAGGAGTGGAGATATTCAGTCCAAGCTTTCAATTGGACATCAACAGAGGAAAAGGAGCTCCCCTATCCGGACAAACCTATGGAGATGTTGCGGAACTCGATAATGTCTATCCTTTGTCTCTCTGAAATCGATAATCCTTAACCTACAATTCTTAACCTATATTAACCCTAACCCTTATCACCCCTAAAGACTAACTTTTATCTCTCTTAATTGTTATAACCCCTTATCCTTAACACCTAGAACATATATACCCTTCAACCCTTTGACCTATCACTACCAACCTTAACCCACATTAAAACTAATCTCTATCATCCCTAAATCCTATGATCCTTATCATTATCAACCCTTATAACCCATTACCCCTAACAACTATAACACATATACCTTTACTGCTTTAACTTATAGACACCAACCTTCATAATATATAACACCTATTAACCCATACAATCTTTATAACTTGTATTCCTAAATGATATAACTCATACTCATTATAATCCCTTACTAACCCAATAAAATATAACACCTATAACCTATAATACCCCCATCCCCAAACTGGCAAAATTTCTAAATTAAAATATATATTAATTAAAATTAAGAAAAAAAAAATATTATATTATGATGAATTTAATTAAAATATATATTAATTAAATTAACAAAAAATAAAATTAAAGCATTAAAAAAACAAAAAAAAATACAAATGACAAACTAATCCACCCAAGCCCATTCATTACAAAGAAAATCGGGCGCGGGCCATCTACTAGCTTGGATCTGTGAGGTGGAAACTAGACATCACACAACAGAATCATATATATTTGGTATGGCAGAAAATCGTATTAGTGTCGCACGGGAGATAGTTCTATATTCTTTTTGGTTCTGGATCCACTTTCAACACCTCTTTTAGAGCCAATTGTATTTGATCCAGAGCTAGTTTACTTCGTTTACCAAGTTTAACATTCCTTGAATGAATCTGGAGGGAGATTCATGGCCATATATTGCGTTCGTAGAGGAGAAAAACCCCATCTGACAGAGGTAGAGGAGTGGAGATATTCAGTCCAAGATTTCAATTGGACATCAACAGAGGAAAAGGAGCTCCCCTATCCGGACAAACCTATGGAGATGTTGCAGAACTCAATAATGTCTATCCTTTGTCTCTCTGAAATCGATAATCCTTTGTGAAATATAGTTAAAACCCCAATTTTAACATTTGCATCATTGTGAGAATAGTATTAGTTTGAAAATAATATTAGTCACAAAATCATCTCTAAGAGCATTAATAGATCAACACCCTCAGACTTGGCATTTTGTACGATTTTGGATACAAGTGAAAAATTGCAAAGTTTGATCTAACATTCTACCTCATATTCCTTGCAATGTTAATCGATATATATTGAATCCGTATTTTTTTGGACTACATAGATTATTGTGAAGTTTATGAGAGGCATTTGAAATTTGTGGGAACAAATATTGTGCATCAAAAACTACATTTCCAGTTGCTCCTTCACCTACAACATTCTCATAGCCTCTATCCACCCTCTTAATAAATAATTCATCACTAAACTCAACATCTGAATTTTCAGAACCTTCATCATTTGGTTTAGGTCCTTTGTTATCTATTCCACATGAAATATTACTTTGAATATCTTCTTTTAAAGTGGAATCTGAATTCATAAAAACATAAAATATTTTAATAGTCCATGAATTCTTTGGTTTTTCTGTCTTTTGAGAAAATTTCATATAATTAAAAGAGGTAACTCTACACTCATTGCCAGTGATTATATCGACATAAGTACTGGGAAATGGATTTTGATTCATCTCAGGATATCGTTGTTGGGAAACAAGGCTTCCCTTAGGTGAATTAGTACCATATGTGGCTAAAACCATGTCATTTTCCGAGTGTTAGGGACCTAACCCGCACATAGGTTGATCAATATATTCTGATGTAATAAAGGTCAATATTAATAAAGCCTTTTAATAAAATAGAATAAGGCGGATGTAAGAAGACCTAATAGAAGCTTCTGCTTCTAGAAGGATATTCCTCTAGATGCTTCTCTTGATAGACATATTTAGTATAAATAAGGGTYGAGGGTATGAAAACCCTAGCTTGGAGATTATTGTAACAGAGCGTTGCTCGACTGGAGGTTGCCCCCTCGAAGAGGCCCGTGAACATTTCTTTCTGAATAAAAGTGTTATTTTTGTTGTTGTTCTTATATCATTTATGTGTTATCGTGGAGATTATGTTGGTTATATTACTGTTATTCTGCCATTTCTAGCATTTTATTTCTGTTCTGCATATTTGTTATATTTGGTATCTTGCAAGTGGTATCAGAGCACTTTCCTTGGTAGAAATTGTGGGAATTTTTTTCCAGGGTAGAGACGTATTCTAGTGTCTTTAAGCCACAGAGATCTATCGTTACGCACATAAACCCGTGGTTGAGGGATTCATACACACAAGAAATACTAGTGGTTCTTAAGTGCACATATGTTGGCCACCCTTGTGACCCCTTTTGGTACCCCTTCGAGTGGTAGCGCATCAGACAACACCTGTGTATGGATAGGCCTAGATTTCTTGAATCCCTCTTTAGATAAACCTATTGGCCACTGGACTGCTATCGTGTCACCGAGAACAACACTCAGGAAGATACTCTCTAGTACATGGGTAGTCGAGTAGTGTAGCTAAGGGTACAGTCTATCCTCCTTAGTTAGTTCCCTGAGATATTGGGCCGAGTACTACTGTTGGACCCTGCATGTATATTAGAGAGATATAGCACAGGGCAAACCCTTTTCTGTAGAACCCTTGAATACCTAACCCTTGGGGGAAAAAAACATAAACAACTTAAAACATACCAGATCTATTTCAGCGCAACTATGTTCGGGTTGCCAAGTAAATACACATTTATTTTTGGTTAATCATTTGGGGATTTCATCACTGCAGTATCCTTAAGACCAGAGTATAACTCCGCAAGTGGAAAAAAAAAAAAAAAAAAGAGTCTAGAAATTTTTTCACCATTATTTGAGACCTATTCCATTGGATTCATCTCTTCGCCCTTATCACATTCATCCATATCAATTTTCAGCAAAAAATTTGACCCCACCCACCCCTTTTCAGTTTACCCATCCTCATGGCCCATACCCGTAGCCAAGATCTGGAAACTCGCTTCAACACCTTGCAATCTGGTTTCCTCGAGACCCAAAAAGAAGTGAAACAACTCGGTGCTACTGTTGCCTCCATCGATTCATCGATCAATACAACCATAAATACAACAATGCAGTCCTCAATGGAGGAAGTCAAACAAGAACTAACCACCCAACTTGAATCTCTCTTTGCATCACTCTGCACCAAACTGAAGATCCCTACAGATGACCCTTTCTCTGAAGCACCTCCAAAGACCAAAGGCGAACATTCCTCCAATTCCCATACCTTTCAGCCCCATCACTTTCAACATGACCTACGCCTTTCATGAGTGGATGTGACCAAATATGATGGCTCGGACCCCACTAGTTGGGTAACCCAAATGGAACATTATTTCTCTTTATATGGCATCACAGATGACTTGGCCAAACTCCAGTATGGTGTTCTCCATCTAGATCAAGAACGTTGGCAATGGTGGCAATGGAGAAAAACTTCTCGTCAAGGGTATATTGCTTCAACCCAATTTTTGACTGAGCTTTATGAATTCTTTGACATGGAAACCAACCATTTGGGCCGTTTGAAAAAGTTGAAACAATCCAGAAGAGTAGAAGACTTCATAGTTTCCTTTGAGCACCTGGATTTTCGAACAGAGGGCATGACTGATGCTTTCTTTCGAGAGTGTTTTATCAGTGGCCTCAAGGAGGAGATTTGGGTCCATGTCCTCATGGCTTGACCCTCGAGTTGGGTGGAGGCTACTAAAAGAGATAAAGAAGCACAACAAGTTGTATCATCTCAAAACCGAAAACCCTCCTTTATCCCTCGCCCTAAACCCATCACTCCCACTACTCCCTCCGCCCCATTAAAGATCAAAAAATTGACCAGGGATGAAATGGCTGAATGCCAACTCAAAGGCCTTTGTTATAATTGTGATGACAAATATTTCCCGGGCCACAAGTGTAAGGAACAAAATATTTTTATGGCCATCTCTGAGGATATTTTGGAAGAGGATGTTGAAACTCCCCTTGTGTATGAGTCACCTGAAATCATTGACATAACCCCTCCCTCAGACCCTCCCAAAGTAGAACCCATCATTTCCCTCAATGCTCTGACTGGCTTCACTGCTCCCCAAACCCTTAAGTTAATCGATTACATCAAGCATCAGAAGGTCATCATTCTGGTTGATAGTGGAAGCACCCATAATTTTATCCATCGCCGCATTGCCCAAGAAACTCATTGCTACATCCATGTTGTCAACAATTTCCAAATCATGATTTCCAATGGTGGTTCCATGAAATGTGGAGGGTGTTGTGAAAATGTGAATCTCCAAATCGGTGACTACCACCTAAAATCCCATATGTTTGTTATCGACAGGGGTGATTGTGACATTGTGTTGGGTGTAGACTGGCTAAGAACTTTGGGTCCCATTCTAACAGATTTTAAGGCATTAACCATGCAATTCGATCAGGAAGGCCACCAATATAAATTCCAAGGCATCATTGTTGGTTCTCCTGAGGTAATTAGTTCCCATCGAATGAAAAGATGCTCAAAAAAGGTCATTCTGGTGTCATTGCCCAACTCCATGCCATACAAGCAACAGAGACACCCCTGGTGCCGCATGACCTCCAAGCCCTCCTTTATAAACATCAAATGGTATTTTCCACTCCCCAAGGACTCCCTCCTTCCCGTGGTGTTCATGATCATTCCATTCCCCTTGTACCCGGAATCCTTCCTTCCAATATCCATCCATATCACCACCCCTTTTCAAAAAAAAATGAAATTGAGAAAATGGTCCAAGAACTCCTTAGTGCAGGCATTATCTGCCCTAGTATGAGTCCATACTCTTCTCCTGTAGTCATGGTCCTGAATAAAGAAGGTTCTTGGAGAATGTGTCCTAAATTCCGTGCCCTCAACAAACTGACCATTAAATTTCCCATTCCTTTCATTGATGACCTCCTGGATGAATTGAGTGGCACCCAACCCTTTACTAAACTTGATCTTTGCTCGGGCTATCACCAGATATGTATGAAAGAGGCAGACATTCCCAATATGACCTTTCTCACTCATGAGGGCCACTATGAGTTTTTCGTCATGCCCTTTGGCTTGTGTAATGCCCCCTCCACCTTCGAAAGCCTCATGAATCATGTATTTCGTCCCTTTCTCCATCATTTTGTCTTAGTTTTCTTTGATGATATCCTCATCTATAGAAAAACCTGGGCATACCATCTTACTCATGTGGATCAAGTTCTCCATCTCCTCTCTCAGCACCAACTTTTCCTGAAACAGTCTAAATGTGATTTTGGTGCCTCAGAAGTAGAATACTTGGGTCATCTGGTTAGCAAGGATGGTGTCAGGGTGGATCCAAAAAAGATTGAAGCTATGAAAGACTAGCCACACACAAAGACTCTCAAAATCTTGCATGGATTTCTGGGCTTAACAGGGTATTATCGCAAGTTTGTTAAGAACTACAGAAAGATTGCAGCACCTCTCACTGCTCTCCTAAAAAAGAACTCTTTCACTTAGACTCTAGTCGTTTCTCAATCTTTTCAAACCTTGAAGATGGCCATGTTCACCACTCTGGTTCTGGCCCTTCCTGATTTCACAAAGACCTTTGTTTTGGAATGTGATGCCTCAGGGAAATGAATCGATGTTTTCCTTATGCAAGAGGGTCGACCTTTGGCCTTCACCAGCAAGCAATTGTCTGAAAGGAATCTGGGAAAACCCATTTATGAAAAGTAAATGTTGGCTATTTTGCATGTCATTGATCTATGGCACCCTTATCTCTTGGGGAAACACTTCCAAATTAAGACCAACCATCAAAGCCTCAAGTACTTTCTGGAACAACGCATTTCCTCCTTGGAGCAAAAAAAATGGGTGACTAATGTCTTTGGATATGATTATGAGATCATTTACAAGAAGGGAAAAGACAATGTAGTGGTGGATGCACTGTCTCGAAAATATGAAGAAGAAGGATCCCTTTTCTCTCTTTTCTTCATTGTACCTTATTGGCTCCAAGCTATGTGCCAGGAATGGCTTCAAGATCCCAAAATTTTGTATTTGATCCAGCAATTGCAAACCAAGGCTCTGGCTCCCCCAGGGTACTCTTAGCTCCAGGATGAGATTTGATACAAAGGTCATTTGTATTTAAGTAAACAATCAAAGCTTAAATCCATGGTACTTTCTGAGCTTCATGCTCCACCCACAACAGGGCACTCAAGGTTCACCAAAACATATGACAAGGTCAAACATTCTTTTTTCTGGGATGGTATGAAACAGGGCATCCGTAATTTTGTCACTGAATGTGAGGTGTGTCAACGCAAAAAGGAAGAAACAGTCAAATCTATGGGCACACTACAACTGCTTCTGATTCCACTTGCTATTTGGAAATATATCTCTATGGACTTTATTACCGGCTTACCCAAATCAGGGAATAAATCAGTCATAATGGTGGTTGTTGATCGCCTTTCCAAGTATGCTCATTTTTGTGCTCTTCAACACCCATTTACTGCATCCATGGTGGCTCAAATTTTCATGGACCAGGTCTTCAAGCTTCATGGCATGCCACACTCTATTGTTTCTGATCGTGACCCAACTTTCACAAGTAATTCTTGGCAAGAACTGTTTAAGCTACATGGCACCCAATTGCATCTCAGCACAACTTATCATCCCTAGACTGATGGTCAAACAGAAGTTGTCAACAAGTGTTTGGAAACATATCTCATGTGTTTTGCGTCTGAAAAACAACATCAGTGGACTCAATGGTTACCCCTAGTTGAATGGTGGTACAACACTTCCTACCATATAGCTACTCGCGTGACTCCTTTTGAAGCAGTATATGGACAGAAGCCACCTTCAGTTCTCTCATAATTACCGGGTACCTCTAAGGTCCAGGTGGTTGACCAAACACTTACAGTTCGAGAGGATATTCTTCATACCCTTAAAGAGAAATTGGTCATGGAACATAATCGCATGAAGCAATAAGAAGATCAAGGTCTCTTTGAACGTCAATTTGCAGAAGGGGATCAGGTGTTTCAGCGACTACAACCATACAAGAAAACTTCCCTCAAGGTCGAGCATTGTCAGAATCTAGTGAATTTTTTTTATGGTCCTTATACAGTTCTCAAGCGTGTGGGACAAGTCGCATATCAGTTAGCTCTACCCAATTAGTCAAAGCTACATCATGTTTTTCATGTTTCATGCTTAAAGAAGGTGATTGGAACTAGGTGCCAAATTCAAACCAACCTTCCAGAGTTGGCTGAAGAAGGATCCATTTGGCTACAACCAGAATCAGTTTTGGACCAGCGTGAGCATCACCTGCATCATAAAACCATCAAGGAAGTTCTAGTCTAGTGGAAAGATACGACTCCAGCAGATGCCACTTGGGAACTAGCTACCATTCTGCAACAATTTCCACATCTCAAGCCTTTAGGACAAGGTTGTTTTTAAGGGGGCAGACATGTTAGGGTCCTAACCCACACATAGGTAGATCAATATATTCATATGTACTAAAGGTCAATATTAATAAGTCCTTTCAATAAAATAGAATAAGGAGGATGTAAGAAGACCTAATAGAAGCTTCCACTTCTAGAAGGATCTTCCTCTAGATGCTTCTCTTGATAGACATATTTAGTATAAATAAGGGTCGAGGGTATGAACTCCCTAGATTGGAGATTATTGTAACAGAGTGCTACTCGACTGGAGGTTTCCCCCTTGAAGAGGCCCGTGAACATTTCTTTCTGAATCAAAGTGCTATTTTTGTTGTTGTTCTCATATCATTTCTATGTTATTGTGGAGATTATGTTGGTTGTATTACTGTTATTCTGTCATTTCTAGCATTTTATTTCTATTCTGCATATTTATTATATCTGGTATCTTGCACCGAGACTTTATTATCCCATATTTAAACAACAAGAATGTTGTGTGAAAATGAAAAGACGTAACGTTTGAAGTGTTGCTATGTTTGGTTGCAATCTTCATTTTCTTGCATTCCCACACAAAATTTTGAAGTACCACCAATACTACTTGACAAAGTTTAACTCTTTAAGAATATGAAATGATGAAAGAATGATATATTACTTCAATAAGAAGTGTGGGGATTTGTATAATAACAAAACTTATAAATTTATTGCCAAGGTGTATTTTGTTGCTTCCAAAAGTCTAATTTTTCTCTTCTACTTAGGGAAAGAAAGTTTGTTAGTCCATCCCAAATGTTTAACAATATTATGGACCTTGAGAGTAACATATAGTCATGTGAAAATTTATTGAGAACTCATACATATCCCTCTAAAAGTAAGTCAAAAGGACTTATTAAAAGAGAGCATATTTATATTTACCTTGAAAGGCATCTTTATCAATACTCATTTTTCAGGTCTATAACATCCATACTAACCACAACCCAATAGTACTTATAATGAGAAATCCATACCTATAGTGTCAACAACACTTTCATAGGTTCAAAATATCCCCACAATGTATAGTGTTTTAGTTGTTGTAATGTAGTGATCATGATTTTTTGAGATGAGAAGTGCTCTCCATAAGTAAAATTTTTAATGACAATGTAGGTGGAATCTAGCATATATTACAAAGCTAAAGGAGATCATTGGATATCCTTGACGAGAGTTTTATAGAATAAAGTTATTTTCATTAGAGGAATTCCTCCATGTGATTCTATTTGAAGGACATTGTAAGATCATATGTAAACACTTGGAATCATTCACCTTCTCAAGGAGAATTTTTCCCAATAAGAGGAAGCCATATTAGATTTGTGTTTTTATAAGAGGTGTTTCACCTAAGGAAAGATGTCCAATTTTTTCTTGAATATTTTATTATGGAGGTATTTGAGGGATTCATCTATAAAATAAGGATGGATTTCATCTCCAAGGGTGTGATTCTTGGAGGAGAATAAGACTGGGTATACTTGATTGTTGCAGCTGGCAGGATAAATCTTTTGGGGCTGCCATCTTCCTCATTCACTCTCACATAGATGGTATATTTGTAAGATCACCATTGCATTTTGTTTTTGTCATCTCTTTTGTAATAGGATTCTCCTATTATTGATTAGTAGGATTTTTAGTGTCATCGAAAGGGTTTAAAGGGTGGTTTTAGCATCCCTCTTCCACTCTTTCTTGTAAATTTTCTTTTATAATGTGTTATCACTGAAATTTCGTCCGCACATGGCGACAAGAACTCAGCATCGTCAAACAATAATGAAGTCATTCATGGCACTGAATTAATTTCACAGCATTGCAAAAAGGTCAAAAACTATACAAAGTAACCAAAAATTGAAGGG
>ML784743.1:681627-695584 GCA_009831015.1 Picea engelmannii
TCAATTGATCAGCCTAAAAACATTGGTGATATTGGTCTTGTTGTCTTTTTTATTTCTTTATCCATATGCTCATAGTTTTAGTTTGTTTTAATTTAATTCTTGCTTATAGTTTTGTTTTGTTTTCTCTAACTCTTTCCTCTACAGCTGTCATGCTCAGCAAGACCCAACTGGGCATGTAAGCACCCTCTTGTTTTCTCACAAGGTGACGAATTGGGTGCAAACATGATGTACCAAGGAATTGTTGATGCAATAAATATCGTTATTTTTGTACTCAGATTTCATATTTGATAGATATGTGGCAATGATAAGTTGAGGGTTGTGTCATTACACTTATTATGTATTCTTCACTTGGATGTTATTAATATACCATATCTTTTATTACTGATAATATTTGTTGTTAGGGGTTTTATCACATCCTTCTTCACATATTTTAGAGGTCCATTGGTTTCCTAGATTCCTAGACTTTAGAACCCTTAAATTTGGTTTTGAAGATTTCCTTTCAAGTAGTTTATAGCCTTGCTTTTAAGTGTTTTTCATCTTCCTTTTTAGTTGAATTTTATCTTTTCCTTCTATAGTATTAGTTTGATTATTAGTGTGTCTTCCCTATTGAATTAACCTTTGTATTTCTTGGATAGACATGGTTTTCCTTTTTAGATAAATACATGTGTATGGAGTTTTCACATATAGTGCACATCACCTCTCAAGCTTGTAGAGAAATTGGGTTGACATTTAAAGTTGTGAGATGAGGACTGCAACATTTTTTTGCTATTCTTTGGCCCATTACCATTTTTTTGCACTATTTATAGGGAGGTGCTAAAGATTGCATACATTTGTTATCATTTTTATTATTCAACTTTAAGAATAAGAAATGGATTTCACCATTTCTTATAGGTGTACTAAGTGAACTCATGACATTTGCATGGTATTTTTAAAATTTGGTTCATTTTTCTTCCATTTATCTTGATAATTAGCTCATAATTTTTGTCATTAGCAGTGCACACATAGTAATCTATCAAGAAATTATTTATTTTCTTAAAACCTTTTGCTCCTTCCCATAGCTAATTTTCATCGAAGTTGAAATTATTTCATTTCATTTTCCTCTTTCATGGTTTAAAGAGTTGAGTCGAAACACCATCAGTTTCACGACCACTCCTTTGAGTAACAACAACCTAAAATCAAGCACTGATTAAAATTTATCTAGCAAATTTTCTAGGTTTCTTCAAACCCATCTTAGCTTAGAGATTTGGAATAGGATTGTGAGAATAACTTTCCAAATATTCTAAACAAACATAAATCTTTGAGTTAGGGAGTGAAATCCAGTTGCTATATCACTGACTTTGGGAAGCCCTTCTAACATAGGGTTCAAGCACAAGGTTGCATTGGGGCTGACAAAGTAATCAACCCTATTTTGTTGGTCTTGGTGTCGACTGTCTATTGTCCCCCCTCTTCTTTGGTATAGTAGGAAGTACCATAGAGGCCATAATATGTTATAATTCCTACACAAGGTGACAACATAGGGAATGTGGTGTTGTACCTGGGATCGACGTTGGCTAGACTCACTTAGATTCCTTGGAGGGTTTCCCACTACTCGGTGAGGTAACTTGCACCGGGGCATTAGTTCGTTAAGTAGGTTGTCAACGCAAATTTCACACCCACCGAAACACATCCCCTTTGCACATCAATCATGTGATGTTGGATTCCATCACCAACTAGCGCTTCTTTTTTAGAAGGTTTATTTACATGCTTGACTCCTAGATTAATTAGCGTGTGTTGTTTTTTATCCTTTGTTGGCCTTAGGATTGATTTTGTGTCTAATGGAATCAGTTCTGGGGTAATTCCTCATTTGATCAATACAAAATATGGATACCATTAAAATAAAAGGGAATAAAGAGGTAAAAAATAGCTCATACCTAACTTACGTCTTATAATTCTCAAACATTGTTCTTTACACATAGTGCAACAAACACCAAATGGAATGGTTTACACAAGGTCATGACTGACAAATCTCCATATAATTCAAATGATCAATGTTATTGGAGAATTCAAAATATTATCATAAACCCCCATCTCACATATTTGTACATGCACCATAGATTCACAATATTTCATGAATAGGTCCAGGAGAAATGCCTCCATGAATAATTTTCCACATAAAAATTGTCCATGTCCTTGATGGAAATATATAAAATTCCCTTGAAGATATTTTATTCCTTGTCCTGCTTAAAAGGGATGATCTGATTCTAGAAAATAAGTGATGTTCCTCTTGTTTGTCTTTGGCATCCTACATGGTTACTTCCCAAAGTATTGCCTTCTCTGGGGTTTTACCTCTATATTATGGGGACATTCAATTTAACAGTATTTACATGGTAGGTTAATTCACTGCTCATGATCCCTTTCCCCATCTCCACCATTCGGTATGCCTCCAAGTATTTAGCTAGATTTCTAGCAAGGCCTTGATATATTGTGAGGTCTTCACATTCAACTCACTAAAACTCCATCTTAGCTTGAAAATAAACTCTATTCCAATCAAGAGGGAATCCCCTCCTCTTAGATCAATAGTTTTTTCCCTTGAACTGACCCTCTCCTAGCCTCTTCAACATATCCCCCTTTTGATAGAAAATATATCTTTCCTTCTTTCTATGAAGTGGTTTCTCCACTCACTATCCATGGCCCAATTTAACCTTGGTTCCCCCATCAACCATCCCATTATCCCTTAGATCCATGAGTCTTGGTACATCTATGATGGTTCCTCAAACTTTAACTTGAACTTCTATCCTTGATATATTCTAAACAAGAAAAGTAAATGTGTAGCAACAACAGTTGGCCCGTTACAATCAAAACTTTCCAAACCTTAGCTAAGGAATGTTAATGTCCTACTCCAAAACATTCATCTCCACATATAAACCAAGTATTCATGTCAACCTATACACAATCTAAAACCCAAGCATTCATGTCAAACTCTACACAACCCATAAACCAAGCATTCATGTAAACCTTTACACAACCTAAAAACCAAGCATACATCCAATATTCTCCCAACCTCTTAGACATGAATATATGCAGCCTCAAAACTCTAATGTTTAGGGAAACTGGAATCGAATCATGAACATGTTAAACATTCCACCCTCTTGCATCCATGGTATATGACCATGTCTTCATCCAAGTATGGGAGGTGAAGGTGGGATACCACCCTTTGAAAATAACACCCCCCTGCCTATGTTGCATACTCAAACCAAAACTTGAGCTAAAATGGAGGAAGTCGGGATAAATACCTTCATGCATCATATAGACATTCCTACACAAAACAATTTAGACAATCCTTTCCCCTCAAATTGTAGTGATGTGGATTCCCCCAAAACTACTTGAATTACCTAAATTCAATGGTGCTTTGACAAAGGAATACCTTGGGTGTCACTTACAATATTTCACTAATACACATGTCAAGTTTCTTCATTATAACAACAATATCACTATAAATTATTTTCCTCAATACTTGATAGGTGATGCCATTCAATGGTTCCATCATCTCCCTAAAGAGTAAATTTATAACCCTTACATGTTAGTGAATTAGTTCATCCAATAATTTAACATCCCTCAACCAAATGAATCTTGTATCCTTAACTTTGTTAAACTCAAACAAGAGGACGAGGAATCTAAATAAACTTTCATTCATTGATTTTGTAAGGTTTTGCAAGACTCTATGAAAAATTTACCAGAAGACACATTTTATAACCTCTTTATCACACCAAGACAACATGATAAAAAATTATATCAGAGATCCCCCTTCAAGTGAATATTCCATCGACAAACTCCATCAAATGGAAAATTCCTAACTTAAGTTTGTTGTGGGATATAACATAGTTAAAACACCAAATCCATGAGTCTCCAATAGAAATGCAATGTTAGACATGGTGACATAAATGACCCTTCCCAAAATTGAAATTAGAACTATCTTTTAAATTAGATAAAAGGAGAAACATCATGCATCAACCTCAAAAATTGGCATGTGGTGTAAATAACACAAGCACAACTCTCATAGTACAAACGATTGTTGAAAACTTAAATAGTTGATGCAAACAGAGGCCAAACTAATAGATCTCCTAATCTTAAGATTGTTGTCACATGAGAAAATTACGAACTCAACAACTACAAGAATATGATGCCTGATCATGATATTCTAAAGTATTCCAAGAAGAACAAGAAGAATAAGGCTTCTCTTGAAGACAACTCCAATTCTTCCAAAGAAGAAGAGGTTGCTCTTAAATCTCCTACAAAGAAGGAAAATTCTCATGCTAACCCTTCTTCTAGTTAGTCTACACTCAAAGTTATATAAAGGATCCATATCGCTAGAGGTGCCCAGGCACTAGTGTTTGACTCTAACCTCAAAAGGCACCACCCTTCACCTGATTCTTTACCTAACCTCACTGACTTGGATATTTTCCTCCTGATGCATTAGATAGGTCTTTATTTAGATCAACCTACTCAAAAAAAAACCTTTATCCTTATTCACACTTGGGGTCCCCTACCTTCTCACTAGWTTAGAGCCATCTCTCAAACCAAATGGTAATATCCTCATGAATATTCTAGTATCATTCCTCCCCCCTCTCCCCAATATAGTTGATTTCTTGCCTCCTATTATTCTTCCTCCATTCAAAGGTCATTCTCTCATGTCTTTGATATATCCTACATGAATGTTATCTAAGCATGTGCTGACTAGATGACCCATATAATTGAGTCCCTTTTACGATTTCTCCCCTAGGTTTACAATAGATTTGTCCCCTTCTCTCTCCTTATATATTTCTTGCATTCCTTTGAGAGAGGAATGGAAAGACAATATGGTAAAACCATTCTTCATTTAGATCCATCACAATGATTTCACCATCAAATGAGTAATTTTTTATCCTGGATTTTCCTTGAACATCATAAGAATTCCTATCTATCATGTCCTTAGTGTTAATTTATTTTCACCCACCTATTGGACCCTTTAAGGTTTCAATAAATCTAAAACTAGACCCATCAATGCTATTGTGATCCCTATTTTTTTGGTCCTGAGATTGTAGACACCCATGTTTTAGTAGTTCTAGTATACCTAGAGTACAACATCCTCCTAGGTCGGCCTTAGTTAGATGCAATAATATTTATCCTTTTCACCTTCAAAAGTGAGATCTTATTTTTCCATGAAGGAGATAATTAGTAGACTTTATGGATATCACATTAATATGTCCTTAATATGTCCAAAATCAAGAGGGATATCACATTACATTAGGTGGTTGACCACTATTCCATAGTGTGAAATCTAACCATAGTGCATATTGCTTGCAGGGATAAGTGAGTCGAATTAAGGTGCACCCACCTAGAGATTCATACCCTTCAATAAGTTGGGAATCCACTACATTCATTAATTCCCCCACTAATATTGGTAATTGTGCCCTCTAATTGTGCATCCAAAACTAAAGATATAAAAAATTTATTTAGAACTTTGAATATAGAAAAAAAAAGTTCAAAAATTGGAACTAGGATGAGGATGGACTGCTCATTAACAACATGTGCACATTCAAATGAAGGTACAACCAAAAAATTACCTGTCAGATATTTCTTCGTCGAGTGAGGAAAGCTTTGGAAAAATAGAGGGAAATGAGACTGTATCTAGTAGATATGATACGCAAACAAGGACTAGAGATGAAAAAGTCAGAAGAAAAGTTTGTAGATGCATGGAATTTTTTCTTGCTGAAGGAGGATCGTGCTCTTATGATGATGAGAGCATAGGATACATAGAGGTGTCACTCAGGTATAATCATCTGGTGCAACAATGGATACCAAAGGAACTGCCTCCTATAGATGTTGACTTCATTGTCAACAATAGGGGATATCACATTGCACCATCCTCCCTGCATGGCCTGGGGATATTTTCCATGGATGCGATAATTGTAAAATACAATACAGTAACTGAATTGATGGACTATGTCAGACTGTGTTACAATTATAATGATTGGATGTGGCTGGTCCGGTACATGTGAAGTATGCAGAGATATTCACTCACCGAAAATTATATATAACTAATAAAAAAGGATAAAAATAGGGAGCGACTATCCATATTGATGGAAGGCCTAAATATTCTGGCAATATCGCAGGGTTTATAAACAACACACAATCTAGGACAACAAACAAGAAACCAAATTGCATATATGAGGGACGCGAAGAGAATCGAGTAGTCTTGTGCGCAGTAAAAAAGATAGCTCTTGGAGAAGATTTATTAGTGGATCACCATTTGAATTGAATAGAAACATCGAATAATAGTGTGCAGGTACGTATGCAACACCTCTTTAAGCAACCTCTGCTTATTGCATTATATTTTTTTTTATCTTTAACACTATTTTAAATATTTCATGGTCCCAATTTTATAACAACGTGGGAGGTTGATTTGAGGTTGATTTTATTTGGGTGGCAATCAATTTTTTTGTTATCGTTAACAATTTTTTAAATATTTGGGGGTTCTAATTATATTATAATGTGGCAGGATGATTGTGGAAAATGGCAGCCATAGAACATGTAAATGATTATCAAATTTGACTTTCATTTTACATAAATTTTATTATTTGCTTATATAATTTTACTGAAATAACATTGTTTTTGTAGAAATTATATGTAGTCGGCACGCCATGTTGATCATGATTCTGCCAATAAGGAGGGGTTGTATTCATCCCTTGATCTGATGGTATTAATAAAAAAAAAATATCATTAAAGTGAACAAGGAAATTGCTAGCTTATTAGATCATCCAGATCAAACTCCAGACGTCCTAGAAAATATTAATCTCCTTATGTCACAACTTAACACATATAAGGTAATAACCATAATTTAAAGTGTTTTTTTATAATTTACTCTTATGTTTAATTATTAAACTTTGTTCTTTAACGTTTACATTATCTCACGAAAAAACATTTTATTTTTTATAAAGAGATTTTCAGCCTGTTCAGGCCGATGTTGGTAGTAGTCGCACTGCAGAGATGCCCCAAAGTCTTGATGCATGCGGTCATACAATTGCTAGAGTACTATTTACTTCTATATCTTTCACACCTAATTTAGATAGGATCCATGACACACACCACCAAACATCCACATATCGGTCAGACTCTAGAGATGGTGATAGAGATGAGGCTGATGATGTGGTTAACATGGTTGCATTTCCTAGAGCTAGACATCTGACAAGAATGGGAACCCTTCCATGCACAGTAGAAAATAATGAACTTCCATTAAAACAAATAAGACTCCCAGGTAGTTTCATATTTTAATTGTTTCATGTTGTCCATCTCATACACAAATCATCTAGATTATTATTTTTAAATTAATGATCATATATATTTGTGTTTAGGAATCTACCATTTTTATAGGCACCTAAAGAGCAATGCCTTGTTGATTTTTTGGGAAACCTTACGCATGAGGTGAAATTTCCAGAATTCCAACCTCAAAAAATAAATTATGGATTATCTCCAAGGCCCCTTTGGAGTAGACACGTTCAATAAAAAAGAGGTCACCTCTGCAGTGGGTGAATATTTAAAATATACATGGGATGTTTATAGATGAAGCTTGGAAGGAAATCCTAGGTATGAGCCTCCTCCCTCAATTCCATATAGGGAGTGGTAGGCGATCATTGATGATGCAAAAGAAAATATATTGAAAAAATCAGGAGAAAAAATAACTGGTACCCCAAGGTAACTTACAATGTTTTGATTTCAATACCATCTTTAATTTTATTTAGATCTAAATAAAATTGTGGTTGTATATAACATACTTGAAAATTTGGATGATAGGTTTCTGGACACTTCGAAGGAAACCAAAGCAAGGATTGACAAACATGGCCAACAAAACCTAATTCGTCGATAGTATCGTTAATTCGTCACAATGATATTTACATTCATCTCTCTTGCAACGATATCCTTTCCTTGTCGCTCTTGCGACGATGTCCCTTCCTTATCGCTCTTGTGACGATATCCCTTCTTTGTCGCTCTTGCGACAATATCCCTTCTGTGTCGCTCTTGCGACAATATCCCTTCTTTGTCTCTCTTGCGACAATATCCCTTATTTGTCTCTCTTGTGACGATATCCCTTCTTTCTCACTCGTACAACACCAACTGTTGGTTATCTTTATTGCGATAGTCGACATTGGTTCTCAATCTTGCGAAAATTGCCTTGGGTCGTCGCTCTTGTGATGTTTTTCTAGGTTCGTCACACTTGCCACGACACGTGAAGCGACATTTGGGAGACCCAAGATTCATCTCAATATCCACGACATAACGTCGCAAGAGCATTGAAAGAGTCGTCACAAAATGACCCAAATTTACTATTGACATGTAGTTCCAGTGCCTTATCCATTCCATCTCTATCCACAAAACTTCTATGTCTAAGAGCACCTCTAATCCTTATTGAAAACTGAGAACATTCACACACTGAAAAAAAAAAACCACTGCAAACCAAATGCAAACAGAATGTTTCATTCAAACTGAAAACCAAATTCTTGCATGGGAAACTTATTTATATACATTCCTACTCCTAACTGCTAAAAAACGGAACTTTCAAATATATATAAATTTCCTCAGTAACCATACAAATAACTTTGTGACTGAACGATATTCATCCTCATCTCAAAAACTTATCACTAAGTAACAATAGAGACATAATGATAGCCACACATACTTCCTTGAAAAATCATACTTACAATCCAAGAACTTTGTTCTTATGATGACGACAATTGGAAATCTATTGCTACAAAACATCTCCATATAGATAGCAACAAGATATTGAAATCCATAAACAACTTGTTGTGGCTCATCAATTAATTCCTCCTTGGTTGATTCAAGCATGGGCTGGCTTGAAAACTGTTGCAATATATTTCCACTCTTTTCACCAATTTCCAGTGAATATGGGTGAATATGAAATGAGATCTCAATATTTATAGCTGGGACTAGCTCATTTTTACATTTGTAATAATCAAGATGAAAATGAGAGTTTTCAATAAGTAGTGTATCAGAGACATGCATATCTGCTTATAGCCCATTTTATTGTGAAGGAATATCATAATGAAGATCATTCAAAACCTCTTGATCATCATGAAAAGTACATGGAAAATTATTCCTCACAAGTATGCTTTTCGTGACAAGCAAATTCTTTACAAAGTAAAGAAAACTCATCACAATAGTTTTCATAAAGATGTTCGACAAAAAAATAATTTTTACAAAAAAATTAAAAGCAACATGAAAACATGTCAAAGAGTTGATATTGGCAACTAGAAGAGATTGACACCAGTCACAAGCTATTCCCTCTAGTGAGTACCTGAAAAGCTTGATTTGAGCATCCTCATGCATGATCTAAAATCAATGAATAAAATCATGGAAATATAACAAGTGTTCATCTGTTACTTCCCAATATTCTCATCTAAATATGGTAAGGAAATCTTCCCATTCATCTCTACTAGGTGTTGGATTTGGAAAACCGACTATCTTTGAAAAATCACAGAAAGAATACCTCTGAGCTAGGATCTTGTCCATTTCAAAATAGTGGATTTTCCAATAGATATCTAAATAGTGGAGTCTCCAATAGATATCTGAATAGTGGAGTCACCATGGTGAAATATAAGATGTCTAAAAGTTTCTAGCTTCAGTTCACCATCCAAAGCTAGATCTAATCATCATAGTTCACCCAGGGAAGTTGTCTTCATTGTCATCCCTGGAAACGATGCAAAAAATGTTAAAAATGAGAGTCACACTTAGACTGGTTTAAGTGAGAGCCCAGTACACATCAGAATATAAATGGATTAAATTGGTTTGAGTAGGTGGATCATCAAGAATGGGAAAGAAAGGGAGATGGAAACAAAATTTATGTAGAGGCATTTCATTGGGCATGGAGTCATAACATCCTATAGATAAAAAACAATCAATCTGTATATCAGACAAAAGGGATTTATAATGATGAGTAGAAGCATAGTGAATATGAAAAAATGAATAACATACATTATACATATATCCTTTCTTCAATAGATAAATATTTTCTTAAACACTGAACAATGATTTAATGGGCAAGCTACAATAGATCCTTTGTTGTTCATAAATCCATCAATCAATGGAAGTTATGATCCTCAAAACCTGTAATATCTTCAAGCAAGAAGATAACAAATAAATGGAAAAACATAGAATACAATCTGATAACAACTCTCATTAATCTTTAATGGCAGAAAATGTCATTATAAACAAGCCCTCAGGCTTACAAATGAACAGTTAAACTACTCTTCCTCTCATTACAAACAGGCCCTCAAGCTCTCTCCTCTCTTAGATCATGAATCCAACCCTTTTATCATAAAAAACCCTTTCATGTATAGTGAATAATATATATATATACTCTAAGGAGGTAGAAACCAAGGAGTTATATAGGATCCTCCTCCATTTAGGAGTCTTGTTACAAATGATTCCAACGAGAGCCTAACAAATTCTTGTTTTTTTGGGATTTTTTCTATGATGATAAATTCCTTTTGAAACAGGTCATTGTGATTGATATGGAGATGGAGCACATTTACCTCATGTCCAAATAAATCCTAGGATACCATTTGAACCTTCCTTAACAGGTGGAAACCTCCAAACAAGGTGAATATCCAACAACTATGCAAAATAAAGATTTTGCAGTGCCAGTTTGCAACGCACTGGTGTTTTAATTATATCTCTCAAATTACAAACTGGGTTAGGCTGAATTTGATCAAAAATTCAATTCCATTATCATTCTCCTCCACAAAAAAATTATGAAAAACCCACATCACCGTTATGGAGTTATGATCAAATGTTTAAAAGAAACTACTATAGGAAATGAGTTTGCAACCCCCCTGTCTACCAGTTCGCAGTGCCAGTTCGTAGCGCCCAAAGGAAAAAACATCCAAAACCACTTTCTTGGTCTTCAAACAGGATGAAAACCCCACTACTACATATGGGTAGATTATTCCATAAAATGTTTCCATGCTTCCACTAGTTTTATCTTTTTTTTAAAAAGGGTGGAATTTTCATCATTATTGCCACGAAAGTTCGTCGCAATATCCATGAAAATCATATTTTAATCTAGTTGGTATTTTCGTCGCAATAGCGATGAAATTTCATGGAAATAGCGACAAAAAATTTTCCTATCTCATTGGTTGGTGTTAACGGCTAGTTGACTATTTGATCTATATATATGTGACTTTAAGAGACTTTGCAACACAATTGCTATAGTTGCGACACTTTTCTTGGATTTTGTTTGAGTTGTTTATTTTTTCCGTCACCCACCGGTTGAACAAATCCAATTCTCGATCTACATAGCTCGAATTTTGAACTTGCAAGGTTAGTATGTTATTTTTTATTGATGTACTCATTTAACTTGTAAATTTTTGTTCAAATGTCCAAATTTCTTGTAACTTGTTTTTTCCTTGATAATATATTATAATATGTGTAGTACCATATTTCATGTCTTTTGTTTTTGGATCTAGTTAGTATATTCTATGGAAAAGGGTATGTGGATTCCATAATATTTACGAGATCTTGCCATAATATTCGCAAATTTCAAATAGAACTCGTGTTATTTTCCACAGACAAAGAGATATAATGCATGACTGTGGAAGATAAAATAGTAAAACAAAGAAGAAAACTGCAATTTCAACTTGTAAAAAGAAAAATTCGAGGAAGCCTCTAATTTCAATGAAAGAGGCATAAGCTTACCAAATATTCAAGAAGAGACTATTCTGAAAGCTTCACCTCACCCAGAGAAATATTAATAACATTTCCCTCTTCTGCATAAATTCTTTGCTATCCTCAACATATTGTAATAAATAATGGGTAGGTTGGCATTAGTGACAAGATAGCATGTTGATATTACATATAATTATTAATGTACGAGAGATCATACATTATTTAAGAATGAAAAACAAAACCCAATACTAAATATTGTGTTTGACATGATCGGGTCTGTACATTTTTCAAAACAAAGTATGAGAATTTCCATTATTTAAGCATGCAAAACAAAACATTATAAAACATTGTTAAAAATTTTGAAATTTTACAAAAGTCAAAATGATTTTGACTTGCAATCGATTGCTATATTCTCTGCTTTAGCAGGGACTAATAAGATACATAAACACTAACCCTAAACTTATGTTCTAGGTATATATGTTGTTATTATATAAAGAAAACATTTGTAAACATATGACCTTATTATAAAGATGTTACCTATGTCATGATTAGGCACATAACAATCACTTTTAACTAACCACCTTCAACCATCTTAGCTTATGGTTAACCACCTTTAACTTTCTTGGCTTATGACTAAGCACCTTTAATAAATGAACTTATGATTATATACCATAGTCTTCCAATATAAGTAAAGTATATTTGTTTCAACTTTCTCAATAAAATCCACATACCCTTTTCTGATATGTGATGTTGTTTCTCTAAAACTTTTATAATCACACAAAATTCTAGATGTAGTGATTAACTTTAGTTTGTAGTTGATGTAACTTGTTTATACACTATTAATAAGGATCAGTATCTAAAATATAAAAAAATCATGGCAAAATCTACGATAACATGATGAAATCTACAACTAATACTCATGGATATGGGTCATAGATTAATGACTTACACTACACAGTTAATCCCCAAAATGATATCTAATATGTTGCACTGCGGAAGCCCCTCTATGATGAAATCTACTAGTTAGACAATGAAAAGTGAGAACATGCCAAAGTGTCTTAGAAAATAAAATTGTGACCACTATAAGTAGCTTAAAATTGTGACCATTATATGTAGATGCAAATCAACACGTCATAATTTAAACCAAACCAACCCAATTGTGGATGACAAGTGGTTGGCATTCTTTTTTTAGTGGTGAATTTCAAAGATTGACATTTTGTCTACAAAACAACTTAGAGGCTAGTGTATGGTGTCGATTGATTCAAGTTTGATAAATTTTGACCACTTTCGTTAAATGGTGTGTAATTATTTTCCATGGTTATTCAGTACACAATAATATATAGTACAAATTGAAGCATATCTATCTTAATAGTTAATCGATAATCGATAATAAATAAAAAAAGCACGTCAAAATGTATTAGAAGAAATAATTGTGAGGATTGTAGGTCACCGTAAATAAACATATTATAATCGAAAGGAGTAGCTAAAATATAAAAAATTGACAACTTAATGTTTGTTATGGTGTAGTTAAGACAATTACTTGTCAGGACAAGGATTTGTCACAAGAACGAAAATGAGGAAGCTTTCTCAGTTAAGAGAGACATTAGAGGCGAGGGGCAATGGAAAATGTTATTGCCCTTGCTATGATTGCAGAGACTTGCAAAAAGAAGACTTTTAATAAAAACAACCCAAATGCATTGTAGGGAGAAGGGGCATGCTGAAGGGGGTTATGAATATTGTCCCTTGGTAAGAGGATTCAATATTTAATGTATTCTCTATAATAATCAGTATGTCATGAATTTTAGTAATATTTCTTATCGGGATTTTTAAATTTTCTATACACACTAAATTTTCTACGTTGTTTTTAAATATATATACGATGCCCCCAAAATGTCGACCTCCAGAGAGTTATTTGCCAACTACTAGCATAAATGCTACTTTACAGGGAGATGAACTTCGAGATCAGAATATTGAACTTGTTGATCAAGTTATTAATGATGATATGGATGGATATAATGTTAGTGATTCAAATCAGGAAGATGAGATACATAGATTGATCCAATACACATTTTCTCCAATGGATGAGGACAACTAGGATGATAGTCATGATGTTGATCCTGTTGGAAGATTGGTTGTTGTCATTGATGTCAACCCTAGTCATGGGTTTTGGACCACAAGATTGATGAAGTTATTTGGACATGAAGTAAAATGCACATGTAGATACAACACCCATGGATGGATAGTATACATCATGCTCTTT
>ML784743.1:702827-738253 GCA_009831015.1 Picea engelmannii
AAATTTATTATTGAAATAATTTATTTTGTATTCACTTTGAATTATAATACACTCATTACTTCACTTTATAATTTACCTTTTAAAATCTCTTAAACCACTTTGACTACTTTGACCTTTTGGGGCTTCTAGATGACATATGAGGGCCCTTTAACTTCGTAAGGCCATAACTCTCAAACCGTGAGGAGTTATGTGATGTTCCACATACCACCATAAATAGAATGACATGTACTATCCATATTGAATAGTATTATCTGAAAATATATCATAACTCGTACTGTTATCCATCAAACAAACTTGGGTCCAATACCCAAACCTGGGGTCTCCAACTTCTCATGGACATAACTCTCTAACTGTGAGGAGTTATGTGACGTTCCACATACCACCAGAAATGGAATGAAAAGCACTATCCATATATGATAGTTTACCTGAAAAATTCATTGTCCTTCATCTCATTATTCCACAATTAATCATGGGTTATCCTACTCCACAAAGCGTCTTCCCACGAGGGCTTTCACCATAAGGGGACCACTTTGGAGTTCATCCATCTTTACTTATTTATCAACCATGACAAGACAATAATGAGTCATATTTACATCAAACAATATTGGGTCCATTACCCAAACCTTTGTGCTACGGGGGTTTCTTCAAGGGTTGACATAATTGACAATCACCCTTAATCAACAATATCCCCCTTTGGCATTGATGGCAACATGTTGAAACAATACTGAAATCATATCACTCATGCTCCCCCTAGAACCATGCCTTTGTCCTTTGTATCTGATAAATTTGTCTCTATCCTCTTCATCTGATAAATCTACTCCCCATAGAACCATGCCTCTTTCCTCTGCATCTGATAAATATCTCCCCCTTTGTCATCAATGGAAAAGGTATCTTTCCATATGAGGTTGCTCCCCCTGACTAAACTATCCTCTTATGGTGCTTCGTTATGTACATCTAAGACATATAAGATAAGCATTCAAAAACAATTCATTTTGGAGTAAAAATAACTCCAAGTATTTGGCGAAGATATTCAAAGGCTTCCCGTGGAAGTGGTTTTGTAAAGATGTCTTCCACTTATTCTTTTGTGCCAACATACTCAACTATGATGTTCTTTTCTGCAACCTGTTCCCGTAGAAAGTGATACTTGATTGGAATGTTCTTCATCTTGGAGTGCATCACCAGGTTTTTTGATATACTGATGGCACTTGTATTATCACAATATATTGGAATGGGCTCATCATACTCAACCTGTATATCTGTCAAAGTTTGTTTCATCCAAAGAACATGTGTACAATATGCTACCACTGCAATATACTCTTCCTTGGTTGTAGATAGAGATATTTATGATTGTTTCTTTCTTAGCCATGATACCAAAAACTCACCTAAGTAGAACACTGCTCCACTGGTTCTTCGTCGGTCATCAATACAACCTGCCTAATCTGCATCTGTGTAGGCAATAAGTGATAGATCTTTTCCTTTTGGATACCATAATCCAAACTCTTTTGTTCCTTTGAGATATCTGAAAATCCTCTTTACTGCTAATACATTTGATTCCTTTGGTGCTGCTTGAAATCATGCCACCTATCCAACTTCTTGCATTACATCTGGTCTAGATGTTGTCACATATAGTAGGCTTCCAATCATTGACCTGTATTGCCTCTAATCTGTAGACTTCGAATCATCATCTTTGCTCAACTTACAACTGGTTTGCATGGGAGTGATAACTGGTTTGTAATCTTCCAGTCCGAACCTCTTTAGCATTTCTCTGATATACGTGGTTTGAGAAATAAAAAATCATTGGTTCCTTTGACATATCTGAATTCCCAGAAAGAAAGATAGTTCTCCAAGTAATGACATTTCAAATTCATTTTGCATGTCTTTTGCAAATTTCTGGCTTAACCTGTCATCATCACTACTAAAAATAATATCATCACTTGTCATGTGTTTTGAACATCCACTATCAACATACCAACCGTGTTTCTTCTGCTTATATTGTAGAGAGACTATGCATTCTTCATTGTTATACTGATCTTGCTTTCTTATCCATGTCGTGTTCTGAGGTTTTGACTGTTGCTATTCTGTTGAGGTTCTTTTAGAGGGATTGTCATTTTGCAACCCTTGGCCATGTGTCCAAAATTGTTACATTTGTAACATTCCACTTTAGTTCTCAAAGATTCAAACCTATTGTAACTTCTTCTTTGTGTGTCACTAGGTCTCCTTGAATAATCCCTTTGTGTATAACTCTCAAAGTTTTTATTGTTCATGTTGTTAGCTCTGCAATTCATAGCTTTATGTCCAAAATTATTACATGCATAACATAAACCAAAAAATATAGTTTGATACCTGGGAGTTGAAGATATTCTGAAAGGAGGTGCTCTTATGAATCATTTTTCTTCTTGAGGCCTATCTGTCTATTGTTGATTCTGAAATATGAATCTTCTTGGTGGAGGAGTGTCCCTGTAATTTTCCTTGTATATCTTCATATCCTCTTTGATTGTTTCTACATAGCTCTTTGAATTTGTTTCTTTCTCTGTTGTTTTGGAGCTTGATCCATTTTCTATCTAATGGTATCCAAGTCTGGACTTGTCAAGATGAGATTTTTGACTGCTGATAATGTCATCCAGAACTTTTGAGCTATTCTACATATTTTTCTTTTGACTATCCTTTCTTAGTGTGACAACCTATGCTTCCAAATTTCCAATGATCTTGTCCTTTTCTTCTAGTTGTTCTTTGAGTGCTTCTTCAATTATTTTATCTTCTTCTATTTGAACCTTCAATTTTGTGATCATTTGTTCTAATACTCGAGTGTCCTTTTTCTTGTCTAGTTTTGCTTGTAGTTTCTTGTTTTTCTTTTTTTCTCTTCTCATAAATTCTATGGCACACATTAATTATTTTCAATAGTCAAATTATGCCTCTTCAATTTCTTCTTCGACTTCTTCACATTCTTCTTCGGCTTCTTCATATTCTTCTTCAGAGTCTTCTTTGTTAGAGTCTTTTACTTCCATGAATAGAACTCTTCCTGTCTCATTGTCACTAACTTCATCTTCATATTATGATGAGATGTCTTCTTTGGTGTATAAGATTTTCTTGAAAAATTTCTTTGTAGTTCTTTTTCCTTTATATATGTGTTTTCCTTTTTAGTAACCTTCATCATTTCTCTTTTTCTTATGAGGAAATTTGTTAGCAAAATGGCCAATACCATCACAATTAAAACAAATTAAAGGGAGCTTACCTCTATACCTACCGTTGGTTCCCTTGTTCAGTCTTTTGACGAAGTTGGCCACTTCTTCATCATCTTTCGAGACATCATTGTTGCTTCTATATTCTTCTTGTTCCTTTTTCTTCTTCTTTGATCTTTTGGATGCCTTGAAGGATACTTCTTTTACATCTAGATTTTCCTTCTCAGTTCTCATTTCATATGTTGTGAAGATTCCATGCAGTCCGTCCATGCTTATTGAGTCCAGATTCAATATTTCTTCTAGTGTTGATATCTTAGGGTTGAATCTCATAGGAAGAGATCTTAATATCTTTTGAACAATTACAAATTATTCAATTTCTTTTCCCAATCCTATGATTGCATTCACGGTTTCATCGACTCATAAGAGATAGGCTGTGATATCTTCATCTTCCTTCATTTTTAGTTGTTCGAACTGACCTCTGTAAGTTTGAAGCTTTGCTACATTGAATTTTGTATCTCCTTCATAAATACTTTGAAGCTTGTCCCAAATATATTTAGTGGATTTACAGTGTGCAACTTTGGTGAATACTGTATCATTGAGACCATTCAAAAGTGCATTTGTGGCTTTGGAATTATTCTCACCGAGTTTTATTGCTTTGTCATTTGTTGGTGGAACTGTTGGTGTTGTGTATCCATCTACAATTGATTGCCAAACATGAAATCCCTGTGCCTGTATATATGTCATCATCCTTATGCTCCAAAAAGAATACTTCTATCCATCAAACTGTGGTGTTCCATTTTTATATGAGTTGGTACTCTCCATGATCTACCTTTCAATGGTTAAACTAATTTATGAAGGAACCTGCTCTGAAACCAATTGTTGGATTACTGAGAGGGGGGGGGGTGAATCAGTAATAGAGAAATTTAATCATTTTTAAACATATAATCCAACTATTATATCAATGAAGCATTATCATCCAATAACTACAAATTAAATAAGCAATGAACAAATGAACAAACATACACATACACATTACACCAGTGTTTTACGTGGAAACCCAAATCGGGAGAAAACCATAGAATGCTTTTTCTTATATGTCTTGAAGAATTACATTCATTGGAAGAACTGTTGGGGCTGAGATATGATCACTTTCATTATGGTTATTATACATTTTTTCTACATGTACATATGCATTTTTCATCTTTCAAAGGAGCTTTTTGAAGAATTTCATGATAAAATGGTATGATCACCATAAGGTACGTGTAATTCATGTTTAATGATTGAATCAAGTATAATTCATCATGTTTTATGGTTTCCAAGAGCTAATTCACGTTTTTTTGGTGTTACAGGGAAAAAATGCACTATGTTTCTAGTTCCGGCACTTGATCCAGTACTCATTCTGAAACTCGATCCGACACTCATTCCATCACTCTGTATTGCACAGAAATGGAAGGTGAGTTGGCGGTTATGGAATTGGCGTCTAGTGTTGGGAAAATTGGGAATATGGGTTTTGTTTGTCCTTATCCCCTCCAGCTAATAAGCTCCAGAAAATTCAGTTTCAGTTGTCCAAAGAAGGTGATTATTGGCTTGCTTCGTTTTATCTGTTAGGGCATCATTTATTGTATTTTGTCAAAATTAGAAGTGGTTTGACCCTCCTGTGGCTGACCACTTGGGTTGTAATCTTATAAATATTGATAGGATGGTCATAAGATTGTAAAGAAGCTAGAAGAACCATTGTATTGGAGACAAACTCATTTTTCTCTATTTTTGAGTTTTTACATTTCCAGAGTTATGTCAGAACTGTGTTTTTGGATTTTTATCGTGAATTTGGCCTGTTAAGTTCGTGGTGTGCTTTTAGAGAGTGACCACGACTTTCTGGGGGGCCCACCAACAGTCTAGTAATTGTCTTCATGTCTGTTTTTCATTTCCTAATTTAATTTCTCTCTTTTTATTTCCTGTACATATATATTTTTATTTAGTTAATTAATTTGTTGTAGCTTAATTGTCTTGCTTTAATTTTGCAAGTTAGATGATGATATGTGTTATCATGTATTGATTTTGTAGATTAGGAACAGACTTTCAAGTCTCTATACTAACCCTGTGTGCAATTAGAAAGTCTCTCTCTCTCTCTTTATACTAACCCCGTGTGCAAAGTAGATGTTAAATGATGCTTTCTTTTATAATTTTATAGTCAAGTTTAGAACAGATTTGTAATTAGAACATAACATAGTTTTAATTTAGGTTTTTGTTTGACAAGGATTGATGGATGGATAGATTTAATTCCAGTTTTTAGTTACAAGTTGCTTACTTTAGTTTTATATAGATTTCATTTAATTAGTTGTTGGTTAATATAGATTGTTAATTTACTTTTTAATATCACTTTTTAATTTATGTTTTTAGTCATTTCTTTATTGTAGTTTGAATGATTAGAGTAGACATAGCATAGTTTTATTTTACGCAATTTACTTTCATAGATTAAAATGCAATTAAATTTCTTAGTTAAATAATGATGATCTCGTTATGTTGTTGATGGTTTATACATGAATATGCAGGGTATTTAACATTACTTTTATCATGGCTAATTTTTCATTTGATTGTTTACTCGACACCTTTCATTTTGCCATCGCGATTAGTGTTGAGCTTATACCATTGGAATTTCCCTTTGTTGTCAATTGTCATTGAGATATCATCTGTCACCACCGAAGGCATTCACACAACCACCAACATTATATTTGAATTGTCATAAGTTAAAAGAATATGTTTCCTACTTTCATAGATATAGTTTCTTGCTTTCATAGCTTAGGAAATAGTCTTATTTGCTGCTGCAGGATAGATAGAATTTGCTTTGATAGATTAGATAGCAGTTTGCTCAAGAATTAGTTGTTAGTCTTTCTTGCTCTCATTAGAATAGATTCCCTTTCATGCATTGCATTGAGCATTTAAATTTCCTTTCATGCAAGAGAAATAGTTTTGCATTAGGCATTTAGTCCACTTGCCTCTTAGTCTAGATAGTTGTTCAATGAGAAGTGTTTCTTCCAGTAGTTAGTTTCCTTTTCTTACTTGTCTTTTGCTTTTGTAGGTTAGTTAGTTTCCTTTGCTTACTTGTCTTTTGCTTTAGTAGGTTAGTTAGGTGTCTTTTCTTACTTGTCTATTTTCTTTAATAGGTTAGATAGGTGCTTTTGCTTACTTTCTTATTTATTTTCTTTCATAGGGTAGTTGCTCATTGAATGTAGGTTGGCAAGTTAAAGAAGTTTTCTTTTTTCATTTGCTTATCATGCTTAGTAGTTTGATTTTTCTTATTTTTAAACTAGTTTTCTTTACACAGAGTTTTTGTTTGCTTTCTTAGGAACTATCCATCGACCCTTGACCCAAAAGTACTTAGGTTACCTAGTTTCATTTTTCTTAGTAGGGTTTTCTCGTCAAATAGTTTTGCTTGAGTAGTTTAGCCTTAGATAGCTACCTTCCTTAGTTAGACTATACTCCTACCATCCTTCTACCTTTGGCATATATTTTTCTACAACTCTAAGTTTACTTACCCTGTGTTGACAATTTAATTAAGGGTTTTTAAGTGTCTTTTTAGTGCATATAGAACACCCATGAAGCACCGACTTCCTTTGTTTTCTAGCTACAACTGGAAGGAGGCTCCAACCCCCTGGTTTCTCAAGCTACAACCTGAGGGAAGATCCAACTCCCAAATTCTCTAGATACAACCAGAAGGAGGCTACAACCCCCTATGTTCTCTGGCTACAACCGGAAGGTGGCTACAACCACTTGTCCTTGCCCTGTCCTACCACCCTGAAGTATTAGTAGAATGATGGAACCATTGTCAACTTATCACTGTGAGATATACCACTGTAAACCTATACCAATAAATATGAACCATGCATCAACCTATACCTCAACCTGTAATCAACTTGTACCATAAACAAGTGCATCAACCATGCACCAACCTGTAACAAATAACTTGTAATCAACTTGTACCATAAACAAGTGCATCCAACCATGTACCAAGTATGTACCAATCATGTGTCAACTACTCATCAGCTATGACTCATCAATATGCACCAACATCATCAACTATACACCTCATGTATGTGCCAACTCATCAACTACTTGTCTCAACCATGTACTTAACATGTACCTCAACCAAAAGTCCTCATCAATTTCATCATTTAAAACAGATTTGTAGATATGTAATAGACTTGGTGTATATGATCCCATTCCTACAAATCTTCCTTAACTTCAAAAACAAGAGACTACCATTTTCATCAAACTTTTCTTTAGTCTCACATGCCGAGTTTTGGATTAGTCAACAACTCTAACTTGAAGTAATCATAACTTTGTACCTTTAAGGTATAAAGATCTGAAACTGATACACAATCTTCTTCAGTGTGTTTTCTGTAATTCCTCCACGTTTCACTACTTGGAACCTCTCAGAAAAGGAGTTATAGCAAAAATAGCATATTTTGTTGAATTCTGGATTATTCTAGAGAGCAACCTTGTATAGCGTGCCCCGCATGGAATATTTGTTGAATTGATTGGAAACTGTTAAAAAGAATACTAAAGATAGTACCCTAAACAACACATTTGATTTCATTGAATTTGGATCTGTTATGAATAAGTTATGACGTTTTTACCCGAAACACCTGTTTTTGACTAGTTTCAGGACTAGCCACAAATCCTATTTTCCACGGAGTGTAACTCCAAAAATACAATGAACCACAATCTAAATTTTTTACCAAAGATACTTGGATATTCTTTTTCAATGGAATAGAAATTTCATGCAATGAATAATTATATAGAAAAATTTATAGCGAAAATGGTGAGATGACCTGTAAATAACATACCTTAGAAAGCACCATCAAAAGAATTTATGCTTCCTTGCATTTCGGCCTTCTTTTCTTCACCTTCTCTCAGAATTTCGGCTTAGATATCCTTGGTTACCTCAGACACCTATAAATATTCAATATTCTCAAGTGTATTTAAAATTTGAGAGCCTTGCCTCTTATTTATACTCTCCAAGTAGCTTCCTTAAGAACATCTTCTAGGTCACTTGGCCCCATTTTCCTTATTTTAGGGTTAACCCACTTCTAATTTCTCCATTAAATTTACTTTTGAAATAATTTATTTTGTATTCACTTTGAATTATAATACAATCATTACTTTACTTTATTATTTACCTTTTAAAATCTCTTAAACCACTTTGACTACTTTGACCTTTTGGGGTTTTTAGATGACATATGAGGGTCCTCCAAATTCGTAAGGCCATAACTCTCAAACTGTGAAGAGTTATGTGACATTCCACATACCACTAGAAATGGAATCACATGTACTATCCATATCAAATAGTATTATCTGAAAATATATCATAACTCATACAATTATCCATCAAACAAACTTCGGTCCGTTACCCAAACCTGGGGTCTTCAACTTCTCATGGCCATAACTCTCTAACCGTGAGGAGTTATGTGACATTCCACATACCACCGGAAATGGAATGACAAGCACTATCCATCTAGGATTTTTTAATTGACAAATTCATTGTCCTTCATCTCATTATTCCATAATTAAGCATGGGTTCTCTTACTCCACAAAGCATCTTCCCGTGAGGGCTTTCACCATAAGGGGACCACTTTGGAGTTCATCCATATTTACTTCTTATCAACCTGTTGGCAGTCAATTCACTTTTTCCACTATCTTATAAGCTGCCTACACCAATGTTTTGCAAACATTAATTTCTTGTCGCAACTTTCAAATAAACGACACTTTTATTTTTGTGACATTTGCACATTTACCTTCGTTGTTGTTTTCACAACTGTAAGCATGGAAACTTGGTCTTTAGTGATCGCATTAAAATCATTATTTGAACTATCATTATCCTTCTTGTCCATATGCCTATTGCGCTTACATTTCACTTATCATTATGCAGCTGGAAAAACTTTCGAACTGTACTCATTGGACATTCTTGGATTGATTGTGTGACTTGGTTTCATTGACTTTGTAATGCGTTGGCATTTTATTTGACCCACTTGACCATTGGTTCCATGAAAATACATAGGGGTTATGGTTAAATCCTTCATATATATCTTTTAATATGATACCTATGTTCGTGTTTTCATAACTATTGGCATGTTGATTATATGAAGATCCATTGGCACATTGGTTAAACTCTTGATATGAGTTGTTACAATACATTGGCGTATGGTTAAAATTTTGATATTGGTCTCAATTCGTATTTTGGGTGTTTTAAAACTATGGCATAATGTTGATTGTGCGCGTTGGTTTATACACTTACCATTGGTTTCATTGGTTGTCCAAGTGACATGATTGTTGAACTGTACTATAATGGGTAGAACAGCTATAAGCCGGCGGTTGTACTTTGGAAATAACTATTTTGCATGGCAGAGATAAGCTCCACCACCTTCGCACGATGACATTTATGCCTATCCCTTATCCCCATTTACCTTTGTTAGCTCGAGTAACCCTTCGTGCACTCTGTTTGTGTGTGTGCTATGATCCAAACCCTGGACTTACCGTGTGCTCGGCTCCATGGAACCGGTGGTGCGAATCAAGCTGAACGGTAGCCAAGCCTTGCTATTGTTCGACAATGCCCGGAAATACTTGGAGGATAATGGTTAGCTCACCTTCGTGCAGAGTTTTGAGGGTTTTAATATAGTTGTGGCACAACAGTTCGCCCTGAATTTTGATGGCTGTAGAGCCAAGGTGGGTGACATCCAGTTGGAAGTCGATGAGAATTTTATTAGTTCTGCTACAGGGTTACCATCCTCGGGACATCGTTGGTTCAAAAATTCGAAAGTGGAAGAGGTTCCATGGCCGCTACTGTTTGTCTCATGAAAGGTCACATCTTGTGACAGAGGTATGCCCATCTCTGCACTTAAAACTCGATGGCATGATATTTTGATGATGGTCAAACAATTCGTGACCTGTGAGGGTTGATATGGACTCGTCTTTCTCTATCACCTACATTTATTAATGAATTTTATGGGATACCCGTTGAATATGCCCTTTTACTTCCAGCGTAGCCTATATAAAATGTCTAAAAGGTTTAAAAGGGAGAAGGCCGACAGTAGCTTGTTCCACCATGGACTTATTAAACTTATCATTGTTTATCACTTGAGTTTACACGGTGATAGCTGGAGAGATTTCATCGCTCGAAATGGTTTTGATGATACAGACCCTGTCCAAATTGACAAGACTGTGGTGAATGAAACCAAGGTTGGGCCACCCGTGCCCTTCCATGTCCTACTGCCCTCTCCTAAACCCTTGGTTGACCCTGATATTGACTTACCAGACGTTGTAGAAGAGAAGGCCGAGGCTATAAAAAGGCATGTGAACAAAAAGGCCAAGGAAAACCCTACTGTTGTTGCCAAGGGTAAAAAGAATGCTTGGCTTATTTCGAGAATGGCTAGGAACAAACCTAAACCCTCTGCTGACCAAAAGCCCATAGTCCTTAGTGAGGATTCATACTCTGACATAGAATGTTTATTAGCCAGTGAGTACCCTTACTCATAGGGTCTGTGCTCTGAGACACCTTATGATTTCGTTGCTAATCTTCCCCCTTGCCTAAGAAATAATCCTAGCTACCCTGGGATCAAACTGCCTAACGAAAAACTTGGCAATGTAATCAAACCCTCACCTGCACTTTCGAAGCCCACACAGTCGTCCTGTGACCAATGTGATTTGTGGTTGGAACGATACTACATCGACGTTCCCATACTCCAATCGAAAATCCAATTATTGGGAAATCAAGTTGCAGTATTGACCAGTCTAAGAGACAAGCTCCAAGAAACTGATAGGAAGAAGAAGAAAACTAGCTCCATCGTTTTCAAGAATGTTGAATCGGCCACAGCTATTGTCAACTCCAAACTGTCGTGATTAAGTCGTCATCTCGTCATACACGTATGAATTTTGATAGCGTTTTAGTTTTGTGAATGACCAGGATTAATATACTAATTTGAATTTGGTCTTCGAATAGCTCTGTTTATATTTCAAAATGTCTCTGTCATAATGTGTTCATCCTGTATATGTTTCCGTTTGCTAAAACTAAATGAAATTTTGTTTTGGATACATGATTTGATCATTCCCGGTTTAGCCACTGATAGATTTTTATCGGATTAGATTGGTTTTCGATTGGATTTGATTTGTTCGAGGTAATGAAATTGATGGTTTTCTTTCAATTGGATTTGTTTTGTATCTACTCTGAACAAGAAGTTTTCATGCTAGATTTAGAATACGATCACGTTTTGATTTGAGTTCGTTATAGTTTGTATGTTGTGATTGCCAAATGATTTCATGAGTTTGGTCGTTACGATCTTTTAATATGTTGTGTCATATAATTTTCAAAGCTGGAATACAACTCTGATTGTTTCCAATTTGGGAAGAATGACTCTGTTTTTACGGAAACAATACCCTCATTTAAGATTGTGCAAATAATATTCACGCACGAATCATGGAACGATTTTGATTTGTAATGACTGTGTTAAAATCCAGTTGTTTGATTCTCTTGATTAGATTGTTGTGTATCTTCATTTAGTATGATCATTTTCATGAGTTGGATTCGTATCATAAATGCTCCTTTGTTTGATTTTAATTTGCAAAATGAATTGGTCGACCTAGGTTATCTCTATCAAATCCGGTTATAATTCATTTGAATGGAATGATTCTGATCAAAGTCAATCGATCTTGTTTGCCTCAATTTGCAATAACAAACGATCGGATAATTCTTATGAATTCTATTACCAATTAATTGATCATGTTATGATTTTATTTGAGTTGATTTTCACACCAGTTTGAGTTAATCCACTTGTGGCATGAATCGTTTGCTATGACGATACAATTATAACGATTTGAAAATGACCTTGTTTGGATTCGATCGCACCTCTTGTTGATAAGACAACATAACAATTGCCTACGATCTGTTTTGATTGATATCAAATGATTTCAAAACTGTTGATTATGATTTTGTTCGTTCGATTTTGTGGTATCAAAAGAAACAGAGTACGTGTATCTCTGTAGTCATTTGATTGATCTTGATCCTGTTTGATTTCGAATGGTATAACAATTTCAAATTGAATGATTCATTTTCAAATAGCTATTGGATGTTAATTGAATTTAATTCTTTAAAATATTTTCAATTGATTTTAATGTTGATTCTGTGTCTTATTTAGACCATCTACAGAATCGCAAGATTCTGTAGCTAGTCTATAGAATTAGATTTTAATCATTTTATTAATAAAGGATCCTTCTAACTTTTCCATTTTTTACCCTTTTCAGGTAAATTCGAATTGCATGGGACATGCTAGAAAGGTTAGGGGAATATTTGTGGGTTTTAGTTTTATTTTAGGTTCTTAGTTTAGTCAGACTTGGGATATCTTCCCAAATTTTCTGTAAACAGTTTGATAACTTCTACGGGGATGTTTTACCCTATAGAAGATCTTTAAATACTTATTATTTTTTGTAATAATGGCATCCTCATTTGTGGGAGAACCAGGCTATGGATTTCTAATACAAACTGAGACAGAAGTTGATGTTCATCTACAACTTTCGCTTTTCATAATATCAATCTTTTGTTTCAAGTTTATGCATGTCATCTGTAGTTGATTATAGACTACTTTAGCTATCATAGTCTATTGCAGAATGATATGATTTAATTAATGTGTTATTCATGTCTGATTTCTTTCAATACTTAAAAATACAACAATTACTTTATTCAATTAATGAATGATAGATTTCTCTTCTTCATCAATTGAATTATTTTGTATAGATCTTTGCATACGGGTTTATCTAACTGTGAAGATTTATAAATTATACGATTGTTGTAAGTTTTATGTCTTGTTTGTCCTGTAATTATATTAAAGAGCACTCCAACTATCATTTATGAGAAGCTCCTGGACAATTCGGTGCGGATTTCCTCCCTCCGATCAGCTAAGATAATCATCATACATAGGACAAATCTAGAGCGTTTCTCCAGGTCAGTTTGTGATTTATTTTGTTTTTGAGTAGTTTAGTTAGATATATGTTAGTTATATGTGCAGTCAGAATTAGTATATTAGTTGTTTAGTTTAGTTAGTTTTTTGTTTTACTTCTTGTTCATGAAATTATAAAATCAACAAAAAATATCTTTCTCTGTCTTAGGGAAGAATGCAAATGAGTTTTCTTTTCAGGTTTTATTCAAATCTGTAAATTGTAGATATTGTACATTTTGTGAATAAGTTATATTTTCGTTAGTAGTTAGATATTTAATTAGTTAGAGTTAGTATAGTATTAGATAGTAGATTGCATATAGAATAGTTAGTTTAGTTTATTATTTTGTTTAATAGTTAGTTTTAGTTAGATTAGTTAGTTTAGAATAGTTTTTCTTTTTTTGTTTTCTTAGGACCTTAGATCGGCTAACGGAGACACTAAACCCGTCAGGGTGGTTCATCCCAAACGTCTTGGTTTATTAGACAACCTTGGACCGATTCCACTCTCTCAGTTGACGGACAATCAATTTCTCCCACCAACAACTGGTGCTAGAAGGAGGGCCTGAATTTAATTAATGGCACGAGGTGGTCGCAAGACTCCTCCACCACCTAATCGCTCACCTATAGTGACTAGAAGCCGTTCAAACGATAATATTATGTTTCAAACAACAACCACATCAACCGACGATCCACAGATCACAGTTGAGCCAACAATCCCTAATCCTACAGGTGGTGGAATACAAGAGATTGTTCATCAATCTTTTATTAAAACACATAATGCCTTAGCCCATTTGAGGCAACCAAACCATCCATGGGGCCAACCTTTGGATTTCTCTGATATCAAAGAACAATTAGGTGACACTAACCTCACTGTGAATCCTTCAGATCCGATTTCAAATCCTGCTGCAGGAGGATCTGGGATACCCCCTTCACCACCCCCATCATCTCCTTCCTCTTCTAGAGGAGATTCCTCTGACGAAAGAAATTCTCCTTCTCAACCTTCCACACTAACTACACCAATGGAAAATCAGAACAACCCTGCTAGACCCTGGCTTGATCAGGATTTCGTAGTCGTACCTCAAGCTCAGCACCCTTTACCTAAACACCCGGAGAAATGGCTTCCCAAGTTTGATCCTGATTCAAAACAGATCGCTGAAGATCACATCAAAAATTTTATGTTAGCCATAAGACTCCGCAATGTCGAACATGAAGATGTTGTCTGTAGGTTGTTCCCATATACTTTCGAGGGTAATTCATCCACATGGTACTTTGCCCAACAATCCCATACCATCGTGTCTTGGGAAAAGTTTGAGTCATGCTTTTTGGAAAAGTTCGAAGACGGTAAGCCTCCAGAAGTCCTAGTCATGGATCTTTCTAGCTTAAGAATGAACCCAAAAGAAAAAGTTAAAGACTTTAATCAAATATTCTTGACACTTAAAAACTGAATCCCTGCGGATTCTATGCCTTCTGAGAGTCTTATAATAGCATACTACACTAAAGCTTTACCTGAAAGTATAGCTATTTGGGTTAAACGATCTAAGAAATCCATGTTGTTAGAAGCCTTCGAGGAGGCCAGTCAGATTGAAAAGGACATACTTAGTCTTAAAGACTATACTAACAACGAAACTGAGACTATTTCTTCTTCCAAAAAGAAGATTGAAATCCTTCCCAGGCCTATTCAAAGTAAGGCACAACCTGAAAGCTCTGATTTAGAAAACTTAACTAAAGTTGTTCAAAAACTGTCAAATCAAGTTATAGACTTGAAAAGGTCAATCGAAGAAGCTTCCTCAAGCAAAGGACCTTACAAACCCCCGTTCCGGAAGCCTTTTCCCAACAACCGACCTAACCCAACCACCGAAGGCCTAAATCTAGAAAGTTTGCAATGTGCCCTTCAAACAATTCTAGAAGCCCAAGATAACTTGATGCCTCCTGAGATCCTTGAGGAGGTAGTTGACCAAGAGACAGTTCAAGAAGAAGAGTCTTCTCCAAACATTTTTGGACACTTCTCGGATAGCATCTTTCAAGCTAATTTCAAGACAGTTCATCCTTATAATACCAGGAGTAAGACAACAAACAAACCTTCTACCGAAAACACTACAACTTCACCTCCAAAGCAATCTAAATCAGCTGAGACTAAATAGAGTAATGTGAACCCCAACTTAGATTATGATGTAGTTGAAGATCTTAAAAGGTTAAGGGCTAACATTTCTATTTACGAGTTATTGAAGTTTCCATTTCTGCTACAAAAAATGTTACAGAATATCTCAGAGAATGGAAAGAATGGTAATTCTAATGGTAACAAGGTTTTGCAAAACAAATCTCCCCATAAGACTTCCACTAAAAACAATCCTAATCCTCAAGATAAAGGAAGCCTTCCTGTAAGTAATGTAAATAATGTAAATAATCTAGATAAAGCAGCCATAGAAACTACGAGTAAAAAGCCACAAGCTACTACTCTTAGTACTCGCAAAAATTTACCTCCATTCCTATTAACTTTCGATATCTTTAATAGAAACGTGCACAATTGTATGGTAGACTTAGGGGCGTCATCCAATGTAATGCCTTGGTCTGTTTGCCAGAATATTAACGCAGAATTTGAACCATCTACTTTAAAAATCATACAACTTGATCGGACAAATGTCAAAGTTATAGGCGAACTAAATAATGTGCTTATTAGGTTATCATCTAACCCCAAGGTTCATCAAGTTATTGATATAATCGTTGTTGATATTCCAGAAGTGTATGGTCTATTTTTATGCAGGGACTGGTCCGAACAACTACATGGTTATTTCGCGACAGATTGGTCCCATCTATGGCTTCCAGAGAATGACAAGCCTAATAAAATCAAAGTGAATCGCGAGCACTACCTTAAGTTCATAGTCACAGATTTGAACGATCCCAATGAACCGTATACACCTTATGTTGATTCACCTGAAGTACAAGGTATGGACACCTTCTTCGACAATTCCATGGCCAAGGCTTCACCTATCACCAATCCAGAACAACAGTCTGAGATGTAGCATATATGCATCCAACAACTTCCACGCAAAGGTCCCATGTACCCGATGCATATCAAATTTGGTCTCTGTATTTAGACGGGTCAAAGTCCAAAGAAGGAGTTGGAGCAAGCTGCATCATTATCGATCCGGCAGGTAACAAAACATTGATGGCATGTAGGTTGGAATTTGAATGTAGTAATAATATTGCAGAATATGAGGCTTTACTGCAAGGTCTCAAAAAAGCTTTGGATATGAACATTCAAAATTTAACCGTCTTTGGTGACTCTGAAATAGTGGTTAGACAGGTAGGAGACTCTATCCACTGTCTGTCTCCGCATCTCAAAAGTTACCAGTCTGAGGTATGAAATTTAATGAATAAATTTTCCGCTTTCAATATAAATTCTATTCCTAGATTGAATAACTCTGAAGAAGATTTATTGGCTAATGTAGCTTCTAAACTTCTTCCTGCAGAAGGCTTGTCCCCAGATGCATTCTCCGTTGAGCTGTTGTTTCGGCCATCCATCCCCGACAACATCACGAACTGGAGAGTATTTGACGACGATCAGCAAATTATTAACTTTCTGCACATGAAAGAAACCTTTCAAGACGCAGTGATAGACGAACACACACACGATGACAATTTGCGCGATTTCACGGTAATACCACATTTGAGAACAACTGAATCTTCATCGGATATGGTAAACTCGATCCCTAAATCTGTAATTATATTAGAGAAGTTTTATGATTTTCAAGTTAAATTTAAAAAGACGGTCAATTGTAAAACCAACAATTCCTCGTTATCTTATGAAAAAGTAAACTTAGGAACTAATGAAAATCCTCAATGCATTAATCTAGGGTTGGGATGTTCTCAACAAGAAAAAGCTACATTCATTAAATTATTCAAAGAATTTAAATATGTCTTTGCATGGACGTATGATGACCTTAAAAATTTCGACCCTAACATAATACAACATGTCATCCCGATGAACCCCCAAACCTTACCCTTTCAACAAAAACTAAGGAAAATGCACCCCAAGCTCGAAACGACCGTTCAAAAAGAATTGAATAAGCTCCTAAATGCTAAGATAATTTTTCCTTTTAGACACACTCAGTGGGTTTCTAACCTTGTTTCAGTCCGGAAGAAAAGTGGGGAAATCCAACTCTGCGTCGATTTTCGTAACCTTAATAGAGCGTCTGATAAAGACAACCATCATGTCCCGCCCATGGAACAAATCCTTCAACGGGTATCTGGTTCTGAGAGGCTATCCTTATTGGATGGTTTCTCGGGGTACAACCAAGTCCTGATGTCTCCTTCAGACCAACTTAAAACTACCTTCTATACCCCGTGGGGCACTTATGCTTATCGTAAAATGCCCTTTGGATTGATTAATGTCGGTGCCACTTTTCAGAGAGCAATGGACATTGCTTTCCGAGGCTTAATCAATCAGTCTGTCGTAGTTTACTTAGATGATGTGACTATATTTTCTAAAAAAAAAAACGATCATCTAGCTCACTTACGAGTCGTCCTACTGCAATGTCGTAAATACGACATCTCCTTAAATCCCAAAAAATCCATCTTTGCAGTAGAACAGGGTAAACTCTTAGGATTCATTGTGTCTAGTGAAGGGATTATTATTGACCCCAAAAGGACTCAAGTCATCGTGAAACTTCCCCCTCCTACCTCCAAAAAATCGATGCAGTCTTTCTTAGGCCAGATTAACTTCGTGAGAAGATTTATCCCCAGTTTCTCCGAAATGGTCAGGCCTTTACAGAATCTGATTAAGAAAGACACCCAATATCCCTGGGGACCCCTAGAAAATCAAGCTTTTAATGCAATAAAGAAGGCCATAATAGACGCTCCGTCTCTCATGAGCCCAGATATTTCTCAAGACTTTACACTCTACACTTTTGCTTCTGATCGTTCCTATGTCGTCGTCCTAACCCAAAAGAATGCTGAAAACAATGAAGTACCCATTGCCTTTATGAGCTCTTCTTTCAAAGGCGTTGAACTTAATTACCCAGCAGTAGATCGGCAAGCCTACGCTATTTTTAAAGAACTTAAACACTTCCGGTCCTATCTTTTGAAGTCAAGGACGAAAGTCATTATCCCCTACCCAGCCGTGAGGAACCTGTTAGTGCAGAAGGAGCTAGGAGAAAAGAGAGCTAACTGGGTCACCTCCTTGCAGGAGTATGACTTAGAAATCACCCCAGCTCAGATAGTAAGAGGCCAAGGGTTGTGCAAGTTAGTTGTTGATTCAGCAGCAGGACAACAAGAAGAAAGCGATACGTCAAACATAGGACAACGCGATCAAAGTCTAATTTGTTTCGCGCAAAACCCTGTTAGTCCTTGGTATGACGATATAAGATTATGTCTTGAACATGGGTTAGCTCCCCATCACCTCGACCCCGCCAAAAGAAGAGCGTTGATATTAAAGTCTGCCTCCCTTCATCTAGTTAATGGTATCATGTTTCGTCAAAGTTTTGACGGCGTACTGATGCGTTGTCTTGAAAAAGACGAAGTAGAAAAAGTCTTTCTAGAGTTGCATGCAGGAGAAGCTAGGGGCCATTTTGGTGGTGACACCACTACCCATAAGGTTTTAAGAGCCAATTATTACTGGCCTACACTTTTTAGAGATGCCCATGCCTTGTGTCGTAAATGTATCATCTGTCAGAAAACATCAGGGTGGTTACAAAAACCAGCCTTTCCTTTGCAGCCCATTACGGTAGATTCCCCTTTTCAGCAGTGGGGCCTTGATATCATAGGTCCAATTAACCCTCCATCCTCGCAACAACAAAATTTTATTGTGACATCCACAGATTACTTTACACGATGGTCTAAAGCTGCTGCGTTAAGAACTTTCAACACCAGTCAGGTAATTGCCTTTCTAAATTCGAATATTATCACTCGTTTCGGTATCCCTGACTGTTTAGTTTTCGATAATGCTTCTTACTTTTCCTCTCTCGAGATGAGGGAATTCGCTTTGGGAAAAGGAATTAAGCTGAAGTATTCTGCTAGTTATTACCCCCAGGGCAACAGATTAGAAGAATCGACAAACAAGAACTTAATTAAAATCATCAAGAGAATGGTGGTTGAAAATCACAAAAATTGGCACAACGCACTGTTGAATGCGTTGTGGGATGATAGGGTAACACCAAAATCTGATGTAGGTAACTCCCCCTTTTTTCTCGTTTATGGCAGAGAATCAATTCTGCCACCTCACATTCTTCTTCCTTCACTTCAGTTGTCACAAAAAGTCCAAGAAGAAGATTGCCCCCCTTTGGAAAACCGAATTAACGCTTTGTTGAAGCTAGAAGAGGTAAGAGCCCAAGCTAAACGTAAGTTAGATCAACATCAACAATTGGTTAAAAGCTGGTTCGATTCTAACTCTTCTTCTGATAGGAATTTTGAAGTAGGTGATCTCGTCTTAAAATGGGACAAACCGCATGAGGAAAAGGGAGAGCACACGAAATTTCAAAACTTATGGCTTGGACCGTTTTTAATTGCTGAAAAGTTGGGTCCTAGTTATTTTCGATTGCAAAATCTTGAAGGGCAGCCTGACACCTACCCGGTGAATGGCCAAGCCTTGAAAAGATACTTTGCTTGATAACTACCCTTGTATATTATGTACATATTTTGCTTTTGTTTGCTTTTTCGTTTGTTCGTTTTGTTTTTGTTTTTTATTTTGAATTTATCAGTTTGTGTTTTTGGAAATACACATACCTGTACACTGAGCTATTCAGACAAAGACAATAGAAAATTCCTTCGCTGAAATAACTACTAAGAAAATTTGTATGAACATCAATGGCATATTTCTAAAATTTATATCTGTGTTGAAAAAAGTATGTTGTTCGAAAGAAGATGACTGATTTCAATCTTTGAGTAAAGCTTGTCATGATCATCTGTTATCTTTTTACGTTGTCCCTATTCCGTAAAGGAATGACTCAGAATATGTCTCCTTTCCTTAGGAAGTTGTTTTTGTAAATAAAACATCTCTGGATCTAAATAAATGACAGTTCTAAAATTTTTGATGAGGTCTTAAAAAATATGTTAAAATATCATGATTTTCAGCATCACCCCAGTCAACTACAGATCTGAAAAGAAAAAAACAAAATAAATTATTAATCAGAGCTATCAGAAGTGCATGTAAACCCATCGGGATGCTGAACAGGTCTGCTGGCAGCGGGTAAATGCATGCATGGTGCCAAGACAACTTCGTCGGGGTACTGAACAGGCCCGCTGGTAGCGAAGCAATGTCGGGTATATGAAAATTTGTAAATAAGAAACCTCCTTAATGTCCTTTATTATGATCTAGAACTTCTTGACAAGATACAGATGTCAGAGTGGGTTAAATGGCAACCCTGTCGAGGCTATGGACGCCTGCTGGAAATAGTGGCTCTGTCAACAGTATTGGATATTTTATCTTTAATATCGTGACTTGCTGGTCTTAAGACTTTTATCAGTTATCATCCTTTAAACACTGCTGGAATAGTTGGTTAATGATGATGTTTGTACAATTTCCTGGTTGTTATTTTTGGGTTGGAATTATCTTTCTTGTCCTAATCTGAATTTGTTCCTTTTGGCAGAGATAACTGCTTCTACCAGTGTGTTGCCATTGTTGGTAGCCAATTCACTTTTTCCACTGTCTTATAAGCTGCCTACACCAATGTTTTGCAAACATTAATTTCTTGTCGCAACTTTCAAATAAACGACACTTTTATTTTTGCGACATTTGCACATTTACCTTCGTTGTTGTTTTCACGACTGTAAGCATGAAAACTTGGTCTTTCATGATTGCATTAAAATCATTATTTGAACTGTCGTAATCCTTCTTGTCGATATGCCTACTGTGCTTACATTTCACTTATCATTATGCAGCTGGCAAAACTTTCGAACTGTACTCATTGGACATTCTTGGATTGATTGTGTGACTTGGTTTCATTGAGTTTGTAATGCGTTGGCATTTTATTTGACCCACTTGACCATTGGTTCCATGAAAATACATAGGGGTTATGGTTAAATCCTTCATATATATCTTTTAATATGATACCTATGTTCGTGTTTTCATAACTATTGGCATGTTGATTATATGAAGATCCATTGGCACATTGGTTAAACTCTTGATATGAGTTGTTACAATACATTGGCGTATGGTTAAACTTTTGATATTGGTCTCAATTCGTATTTTGGGTGTTTTAAAACTATGGCATAACATTGATTGTGCGCATTGGTTTATACACTTACCATTGGTTTCATTGGTCGGCCAAGTGACATGATTGTTGAACTGTACTATAATGGGTAGAACAACTATAAGCCGACGATTGTACTTTGGCAATAACTATTTTGCATGGCAGAGATAATCTCCACCACCTTCGCACGATGACATTTATGTCTATCCCTTATCCCCGTTTACCTCTGTTAGCTCGGGTAACCCTTCATGCACTCTGTTTCTGTGTGTGCTATGATCCAAACCCTAGACTTACCGTGTGCTCGGCTCCAAGGCACCGGTGGTGCGAATCAAGCCGAACGGTAACCAAGCCTTGCTATTGTTTGACAATGCCCGGAAAGACTTGGAGGATAACGGTTGGCTCACCTTCGTGTAGAGGTTTGAGGGTTTTAATCTAGCTGTGGCACAACAATTCGCCCTAACTTTTGATGGCTGTAGAGCCAAGGTGGGTGACATCCAGTTGGAATTCGATGAGAAGTTTATTAGTTCTGCTACAAGGTTACCATCCTCGGGATAGCGCTGGTTCAAAAATTCGAAAGTGGAAGAGGTTCCATGGCCGCTATTATTTGTCTCGCGAAAGGTCACATATTGTGACATAGGTATGCCCATCTCTGCACTTAAAACTCGACGACATGATATTTTGATGATGGTCAAACAATTCGTGACTTGTGAGGGTCGATATGGACTCGTCTTTCTCTATCACCTGTGTTTATTAATGAATTTTATGGGATACCCATTGAATATGCCCTTTTAATTCCAGCGTAGCCTATATAAAATGTCTAAAAGGTTTAAAAGGGAGAAGGTCGATAGTAGCCTGTTCCACCATGGACTTATTAAACTTATCATTGTTTATCACTTGAGTTTACATGGTGATAGTTGGAGAGATTTCATCGCTCGAAATGGTTTTGATGATATAGACCCTGTCCAAATTGACAAGACTATGGTGAATGAAACCAAGGTCAGGCCACCCGTGCCCTTCCATGTCCTACTACCCTCTCCTAAACCCTCGGTCGACCCTGATATTGACTTACTAGACGTTGTAGCAGAGAAGGCCAAGGCTATAAAAAGGTCTGTGATAAAAAAAGGCAAAGGCAAACCCTACTGTTGTTGCCAAGGGTAAAACGAACGCTCGACTTATTTCGAGAATGGATAGGAACAAACCTAAGCCCTCTGCTGAGAAAAATCCCATAGACCTTAGTGAGGATTCAGACTCTGACATAGAACGTTTCCTAGCCAGTGAGTACCCTTACTCACAGGGTCTGTGCTCCGAGCCACCTTATGATTTCGTTGCTAATCTTCCCCCTTGCCTAAGAAATAATCCTAGCTACCCTGGGATTAAACTACCTAACGAAACCCTTGGCAATGTAATCAAACCCTCACCTACACTTTTGAAGCCCACACAGTCGTCCTGTGACCAATGTGATTTGTGGTTGGAATGATACTACATCGACATTCCCATACTCCAATTGAAAATCTAATTATTGGAAAATCAAGTTGCAGTATTGACCAGTCTAAGAGACAAGCTCCAAGCAACTGATAGGAAGCAGAAGAAAACTGGCTCCATCGTTTTCAAGAATGTTGAATCAGCCACAACTGTTGTCAACTCCAAATTGTCGTGATTAAGTCGTCTTCCTGTCATACATGTATGAATTTTGATAGCGTTTTAGTTTTGTGAATGACCAGGATTAATATACTGATTTTAATTTGGTCTTTGAATAGCTTTGTTTATATTTCGAAATGGCTCTGTCATAATGTGTTCATCCTGTATAGGTTTCTATTTGCTAAAAATAAATGAGATTTCATTTTGGATACATGATTTGATCATTCCTAGTTTAGCCACTGATAGATTTTTATTGGATTAGATTGGTTTTCGATTGGATTTGATTTGTTCGAGGTAACAAAATTGATCATTTGCTTTCAATTGGATTTGTTTTGTATCTACTCTGAACAAGAAGTTTTCATGCTAGATTTAGAATACGATCACATTTTGATTTGAGTTCATTATAGTTTGTATGTTGTGATTGCCAAATGATTCGTGAGTTTGGTCTTTACAATCTTTTAATATGTTGTGTCATATAATTTCCAAAGCTGGAATACAATTCTGGTCGTTTCCAATTTGGGAAGAATGACTCTGTTTTTACGGAAACAATACCCTCATTTAAGCCTGTGAAAATAATATTCATGCCCGAATTGTGGAACGATTTTGATTTGTAATGAATGTGTTAAACTCCAGTTGTTCGATTCGCTTGATTAGATTGTTGTGTATATTCATTTAGTATGATCATTTTCGTGAGTTGGATTCGTATCATAAATGCTTCTCTGTTTGATTTTAATTTGCAAAACGAATTGGTCGACCTAGGTTATCTCTATCAAATCCGGTTATAATTCATTTGAATGGAACGATTCTGATCAAAGTCAATCGATCTTGTTTGCCTCAATTTGCAATAACAAACGATCAGATAATTCTTACGAATTCTGTTACCAATTAATTGATCCTATTATGATTTTATTTGAGTTGATTTTCGCACCAGTTTGAGTTAATCCACTCACGGCATGAATCGTTTGCTATGATGATACAGTTATAACGATTTGAAAATGATCTTGTTTGGATTCGATCGTATCTCCTGTTGATAAGACAACATAACAATTTCCTACAATTTGTTTTGATTGATATCAAACGATTTCACAACTGTTGATGATGATTTTGTTCATTCAATTTTGTGGTAACAAAAGAAATAGAGTACGTGTATCTCTGTAGTCATTTGATTGATCTTGATCCTGTTTGATTTCGAATGGTATAACAATTTCAAATTGAATGATTCATTTTCAAATAGCTATTGGATTTTAATTGAATTTAATTCTTTAAAAGATTTTCAATCGATTTTAATGTTGATTCTATGTCTTATTTAGACCAGCTACAAAATCGAAAGATTCTATAGCTAGTCTATAGAATTAGATTTTTATCATTTTATTAATAAAGGATCCTTCTAACTTGTCCATTTTTTACCCTTTTCAGGTAAATTCGAATTGCATGGGACATGCTGGATAGGCTAGGGGAATATTTGTGGGTTTTAGTTTTATTTTAGGTTCTTAGTTTAGTCAGACTTGGGATATCTTCCCAAATTTTCTGTAAACAGTTTGATAACTTCTACAGGGATGTTTTACCCTGTAGAAGATCTTTAAATACTTATTAGTTTTTGTAATAATGACATCCTCATTTGTGGGAGAACCAGGCTATGGATTTCTAATAGAAACTGAGACATAAGTTGATGTTCTGCTGCAACTTTCGCTTTCATAATATCAATCTTTTGTTTCAAGTTTATGCATGTCATCTGTAGTTGATTATAGACTACTTTAGCTATCATAGTCTATCGCAGAATGATATGATTTAATTAATGTGTTATTCATGTCTGATTTCTTTCAATACTTAAAAATACAACAATTACTTTATTCAGTTAATGAATGACAGATTTCTCTTCTTCATCAATTGAATTATTTTGTATAGATCTTTGCATACGGGTTTATCTAACTGTGAATATTTATAAATTATACAATTGTTGTAAGTTGTATGTCTTGTTTGTCCTGTAATTATATTAAAGAGAACTGCAGCTATCATTTACGAGAATCTCTTAGACAATTCGGTGCAGGTTTCCTCCCTCCGATCAGCTAAGATAATCATCATACACATGACAAATCTGGAGCGTTTCTCCAGGTTAGTTTGTGATTTATTTTGTTTTTGAGTAGTTTAGTTAGATATATGTTAGTTAGATGTGCAGTCAGAATTAGTATATTAGTTGTTTAGTTTAGTTAGTTTTTTGTTTTACTTCTTGTTCATGAAATTATAAAATCAACAAAAAATGTCTTTCTCTGTCTTAGGGCAGAATGCAAATGAGTTTTCTTTTCAGGTTTTATTCAAATCTGTAAATTGTAGATATTGTACATTTTGTGAATAAGTTATATTTCCGTTAGTAGTTAGATATTTAATTAGTTAGAGTTAGTATAGTATTAGATAGTAAACTTCATTTAGAATAGTTAGTTTAGTTTATTAGTTTGTTTAATAGTTAGTTTTAGTTAGATTAGTTAGTTTAGAATAGTTTTTCTTTTTTTTGTTTTCTTAGGATCTTAGATCGGCTAACGTTGCCGCTAAACCCATCAGGGTGGTTCATCCCAAATGGCTTGGGTTATTAGACAACCCCGGATCGGTTCCACTCTCTCAATTGACGGACGGTCAATTTCGCCCGCCAACACAACCATGACAAGAAAATAATTAGTCATCTTTGCATCAAACAATCTTGGGTCCATTACCAAAACCTTTGTGTTGCGGGGCTTTGTTCAAGGGTTGACATCAATGACAACCAACCTTAATCAATAGGAATATATTAGAAATCGTCAAGGTACACAAATTATTTATGTATGACCTATTATATAGATATTTGGTTAATTTCATTAGTATTAATTTCATTTTGTCCCATTAATTAGTGTTAATTTCAATTTGTTGATGTTTCATGAATGTCGTTAAGGCACGAATGGGCTTCCACAAGGAATGAAAAGTTACCCGATGCAATTCAGTAGATTCCATACTACGAGCACCTACAAATAGTTCATTTGTTTGATACAATGCATATCAGAAAGAACATAACAGAATTGTTATGGCGAATATTAGATGGAAGGACTAACAAAGAGAGAATTGGAAAGATTTGTTATGACATCCAGGAAGATAATCATGCATTGCAAAGTGTTATTATTAATTCTAATGGCGATGGTCATGAACAAAATACTAGTCTTCCTTGTTGATTAACGGAGCAACAGAGCAATATTGTAAAATAGGTCATTCAAAAAATTAGGTTTCCGACGGGGTTTTCATTGAACATACAAAATATCTTAACTAAAAAAGGTAATTTTGGTGGGGTTAAAACACATGACTGGCATACATTCATTAAGGTAATTAGTAGGTTATAATATATTTCCTTATTGGTACACATTTTTTTGAAACAAATAATAATTTTTTGTTTTTTATTACAGTATGTTCTACCTTTATCTCTCTCAGATGACTTTGACAACAACATAAACAAATTATTTATGTACTTGGAAAATACATGAGTTAAGTATTGTTTTATAAGGAAAATGTACTTCTTATGTGATTTGTAGAGGAACTTATTGACATATTATCTTTTATCTGCAAATTTATGTATGCCTTGATATTATTTTATTGCATCGACATTTGTAGGAGGCTATCATCAAAAGAAATCCATAAAGAAGATAGAAGGTATTGGAAGAGAGAAATTCCCCGACTAATGTGTCAAATGCAACAATATCTACCTCCATCATTTTTCAATGCACAAGAACACTACCGCATACACCAAGTTGAGGAGATTGAATTATGTGGACCAGTACACACAAGGTTGATGTGGATGGTGGAGAGGAACTTGAAGTCACTGAAGGATTTTGTTAGACAAAGAGAACGTCCGGAGGGTTCTATGGTTGAGGGATATATGGTATATCAATTCATGGTGTATATTAGTCAATATCTACCTAAATTAGAAAAAAATATGCAAGATACCAGATATAATAAATACGCAGAACAGAAATACAATGCTAGAAATGGTAGAATAACAGTAATATAACCAGCATAATCTCCACAATAACACATAAATAATATGAGAACAACAACTGAAAAACCACTTTGATTCAGAAATCAATGTTCATAGGCCTCTTCGAGGGGGAAACCTCTAGTCGAGCAGCGCTTTGTTACAATAATCTCCAAGCTAGGGTTTTCATACCCTCGACCCTTATTTATACTAAATATGTCTATTAAGAGAAGCATCTAGAGGAAGATACTTCTAGAAGCGGAAGCTTCTATTAGGTCTTCTTACATCCACCTTATTCTATTTTATTGAAAGGCCTTATTAATATTGACCTTTATTACATCCAAATACATTGATCTACCTATGTGTGGGTTAGGACCTTAACATGTCCGCCCCCTTAAAAACAACCTTGTCCTCAAGGCTTGAGATGTGGAAACTATTGTAGAATGGTAGTTGGTTCCCAAGTGGCATATGTTGGATTCATATCTTTCCACTGTACTAGTACTTCCTTGATGGTTCTCTGATGCAGGCAACGCTCACGCCAGTCCAAAACTGATTCTGGCTGTAGCCAAATGGATCCTTCTTCAGCTAACTCTAGAAGGTTGGCTTGAATTTGGCACCTGGTTCCAATCACCTTCTTCAAGCATGAAACATGAAAACAAGATGTAGCTTCAAATGACTGGGCAGAACTAACTGATATGTGACTTGTCCCACACACTTGAGAACTATGTAAGGACCATAAAATTTGGGTGCTAGCTTCTAATAATGCTCGTCCTTGAGGGAAGTTTGCTTATATGGTTGCAGTCGTAGAAACAGTTGATCCCCTTCTGCAAATTGACGTTTAGAGTGACCTTGATCTGCTTGCTGCTTCATGTGATTTTGTGCCATGACCAAGTTCTCTTTAAGGGTATGAAGAATATCCTCTCGGACTGTAAGTGTTTAGTCAACCGCCTAGACCTTCGAGGTACCTAGTAAGTATGAGAGAACTGAAGGTGGCTTCTGTCCATATACTGCTTCAAAAGGATTCATGCGAGTGGTTGTATGGTATGTAGTGTTGTACCACCATTCGGCTAGGGGTAACCATTGGGCCCACTGGTGTTGTTTTTCAGAGGAAAAGCACCTCAAACATGTTTCCAAACACTTGTTGACAACTTCCGTTTGACCATCCTTTTGGGGATGATAAGATGAGATGAGATGCAATTGTGTGCCTTGGAGCTTAAACAGTTCTTGCCAAAAATTGCTTGTGAAATTTGGGTCACGATCAGAAACAATAGAGTGTGGCATGCCATGAATCTTGAAGACCTGGTCCATGAAAATTTGAGCCACTATGGATGCCATAAATGGGTGGTGAAGAGGGAAAAAATGAGCATACTTGGAAAGGCGATCCACCACCACCATTATGAATGATTTATTCCCCAATTTGGGTAAGCCTGTAATAAAGTCTATAGAGATATCCTTCCAAATAGCAGGAGGAATCGAAAGCGGTTGGAGGGTGCCCAGAGATTTGACTATTTCTCCCTTGTTGCGTTGACACACCTCACATTCAACGACAAACTTGCGAATGTCCTGTTTCATACCATCCCATAAAAAAGAATGTTTGACCCTATCATATGTTTTCGTGAACCCTAAGTGCCTAATTGGGGGTGTAGCATGAATCTTAGAAAGTACCGTGGATTTGATCTTGGATTGTTTACTTAAATAAAAGAAGCCTTTGTATCAAAGCTCATCCTAGAGCCAGGAGTACCCTGGGGGAGCTGGAGCCTTGTTCTACAATTGTTGGATCAGATACAAACTTTTAGGATCTTGAATCCATTCCTGGCGCATAGCTTGGAGCCAATTGGGTACAATGAAGGAAAGAGAAGAAAGGGATCCTTCATCTTCATATTTCTGGGACAGTGCATCCACCACGACATTATCTTTTCCCTTCTTATAAATGATCTCATAATCATATCCAAAGAGCTTAGTCAGCCATTTTTGTTGCTCCTAGGAGGAAATGCGTTGTTCCAGAAAGTACTTGAGGCTTTGATGGTCGGTCTTAATTTGGAAGCATTTCCCCAAGAGATAAGGACACCACAGCTCAACGGCATGCAGAATTGCCAACATTTCCTTTTCATAAATGGGTTTGCCTAGATTCCTTTCAGACAATTGCTTGCTAATGAAGGCCAAAGGTCGACCCTCTTGCATAAGGACAATGTTGATTCCTTTCCCTAAGGCATAACATTCCAACACAAAGGTCTTTGTAAAATTGGGAAGGAACAGAACCAGAGTGGTGCACATGGTCATCTTCAAGGTTTGAAAAGATTGAGCAACTACTGGAGTCCAAGTGAAAGAGTTATTTTTGAGGAGAGTCATGAGAGGTGTTGCAATCTTTTCGTAGTTCTTAACAAACTTGCGATAATACCTTGTTAGGCCCAAAAATCAATGCAATATTTTGAGAGTCTTTGGGTGCGGCCAGTCTTGCATAGCTTCAATATTTTTTGGGTCCACCCTGATGCCATCCTTTCCCACCAGATGACCCAAGTATTCTACTTCTGAGGCACCAAAAGCACATTTAGACTGTTTCAGGAAAAGTTGGTGCTAAGAGAGTAGGCGGAAAACTTGATCCACATGAGTAAGATGGTCTGTCCAGGTTTTTCTATAGATGAAGATATCATCAAAGAAAAATAAGACAAAATGATGGAGAAAAGGGCGGAAGACATGGTTCATGAGGCTCTAGAAGGTGGAGGGGGCGTTACACAAGCCAAAGGGCATGACCAAAAACTGATAGTGGCCCTCATGAGTGTGAAACTTTGTCTTGGGAATGTCTTCCTCTTTCATACATATCTGGTGATAGCCTGAGCGAAGATCAAGTTTGGTAAAGAATTGGATGCCACTCAATTCATCTAGGAGGTCATCAATGACAGGAATGGGAAATTTTTCTTTGATGGTCAGTTTGTTGAGAGCACGGAAGTTAGGACACATTCTCCAAGAACCTTCTTTCTTCAGTACCATGATGACCAGATATGAGTAAGGGCTTGCACTAGGATGGATGATGCCTGCATTAAGGAGTTCCTAGACCATTTTCTCAATTTCATTTTTTTGTGCAAAGGGGTGGCGATATGGACAGATATTGGGGTGAAGGCTTCCTAGGACAAGGGGAATGGAATGATCATGAACACCATAGGAAGGAGGGAGTCCTTGGGGAGTGGAAAATACTGTTTGATGTTTAGAAAGGAGGGCTTAGAGGTCTTGGGGCACTGGGGGTGTCTCTGTGGCTTGTATGGCATGGAGTTGGGCAATGACACCAGAATGACCTTTTTTGAGTAGCTTTTCCAAGCAATGGGAACTGATGACCTCAGGTGAACCAGCAGTGATGCCTTGGAATTTATATTGGTGGCCTTCTTGGTCGAATTGCATGGTTAAGTTCTGAAAATCCATGAGAATGGAACCCAAATTCCTTAGCCAGTATGCACCCAACACAATGTCCCAACCGCCCATGTCAATAGAAAACATATGGGATTTTAGGTGGTAGTCACCGATTTGGAGACGTACATTTTCATAGTGCTTGCCACATTTGATAGAACCACCATTGGCAATCATGATTTGGAAATTGTTGACAGCATGGATGTAGCAATGGGTTTCTTGGGCAATGCGGAGATGAATAAAATTGTGGGTGCTTCCACTATCAACCAGAATGATGACCTTTCGGTGCTTGATGTAACCAATTAACTTGAGGGTTTGGGGGGCAGAGAAGTCGGTGAGAGCACTGAGGGAAATGATCGGTTCCACTTCAGGAGGGTCGGAGGGAGGGTTTATGTCAGTTATTTCTAGTGACTCGGGCACAAGGGGAGTTTCAACATCCTCTTTCTAAATATTCTCAGAGATGGCCATAAAAATCTTTTGTTCCTTACATTTGTGGCCCGAAAAATATTTTTCATCATAATTATAATAGAGGCCTTTGAGTTGTTATTCAGCCATTTCATCCTTGGTCAATTTTTGGATCTTTAATGGGGTGGAGGAAGTAGTGGGGTTTACTAGTTTAGGGTGAGGGATAAAGGAAGGCTTACGATTTTGAGAGGAAACAATTGTTGTGCTTCTTTATCTTTTTTAGTAGCCTCCACCCAACTCGCAGTTCGATCCATGAGGACATGGGCCTGAATCTCCTCCTTGAGGCCACTGATAAAACACTCTCGAAAGAAAGCATCAGTCATTCCCTCTAGTTGAAAAGCCAGGTGCTCAAATGCAGCTATGAAGTATTCTACTGTTCCTGATTGTTTCAATTTTGTCAAACGGCCCAAATGGTTGGTGTCAGTTTCAAAGCATTCATAAAGCTCAGTCACAAATTGGGTCCAAGCAATATACCCTTGACAAGAAGTTTTTCTCCATTGCCACCATTTCCAGCGTTCTTGATCTATATGGAGAACACCATACCAGAGTTTGGCCAAGTCATCTGTAATGTTTTAGAGAGAGAAATAATGTTCCATTTGGGTGACCCAACTAGTGGGGTCTGAGCCATCAAATTTGGTTACATCCACCTGTGGAAGGTGTATGTCTCGTTGAAAGTGATGGGGCTGAAAGGTATGGGAATGGAAAGAAGTTTCACCTTCAGTCTTTGTATGTGCATAAGGAAAAGGGTCATCGGTAGGGATCTTGAGTTTGGTGCAGAGTGATGAAAAGATAGATTCAAGCTGGGTGGTTAGTTCTTGTTTGAATTCATTGTGGACTACACAGTTGCATTTATGGTGGTATTGATGGATGTATCACGGGAGCCAATAGTAGCACTAAGTTGTTGCACTTCTTTTTGGGTCTCGAAGAAACTAGATTGCAAGGTGTTGAAGCGAGACTCCAGTTCTTGGCTACGGGTATGGGCCATGGGGATGAGTGAACTGAAAAGGGAGCGGGCAGAGTCATAAATTTTTGCAGAAAAATGATATGGATGAATGTGATAAGGAAGAAGATATGAATCTAATGGAATAGGTCTCAAATAATGGTGAAAAAATTTCTAGACTTTTTTTTTTTTTTATAGTTGTGGGGTTATACTTCGGTCTGAAGAATGCTACAGTGCTGAAATCCCCAAATTCTTAACCAGAAAGAAATGTGTATTTACTTGGCAACCTGAACACAGTTGCCCGGCAATAGATCTGGCAGGTTTAATTTGTTTATGTTTATGTTCCCCAAGGGTTAGGTATTCAAGGGTTTGCCCTGCGCTATAGCTCTCTGATATACGTGCAGGGTCCAATAGTAGTACTTGGCCCAATATCTCAGGGCACTAACTAAGGAGGATAGACCGTACCCTTAGTCGTACTACCCGACTACCCAGGTACTAGAGATTATCTTCCCGAGTGTTGTTCTCGGTGACACTATAGTAGTCCAGCGACCGATAGGTTTATCTAAAGAGGGCTTCAGGAAATCTAGGTCGATCCGTACTCAGGTGCTATCTGATGCACTACCACTCGAAGGGGTACCAATAGGGGTTACAAGGGTGGCCAACAGATGTGCACTTAAGAACCACTTGTATTTCATGCGTGTATGAATCCCTCAACCGCGGGTTTATGCGCATAACGACAAATATTTGTGGCTTAAATATGTTGGAATACATCTCTACCCTGGAAAAAAAAATACCCACAATTTCTTCCAAGGAAAGTGCTCTGATACCACTTGCAAGATACCAGATATAATAAATACGTAGAACAGAAATAAAATGCTAGAAATGGTAGAATAACAGTAATATAACCAGCATAATCTCCACAATAACACAGAAATAATATGAGAACAACAACTGAAATAGCACTTTGATTCAGAAAACAATGTTCATAGGCCTCTTCGAGGGGGCAACATCCAGTCGAGTAGCACTCTGTTACAATAATATCCAAGCTAGGGTTTTCATACCCTCGACCCTTATTTATACTAAATATGTCTATTAAGAGAAGCATCTAGAGGAAGATCCTTCTAGAAGTGGAAGCTTCTATTAGGTATTCTTACATCCACCTTATTCTATTTTATTGAAAGGCCTTATTAATATTGACCTTTATTACATCCAAATACATTGATCTACCTATGTGCGGGTTAGGACTTTAACAAAATATGAATGTGCCTCACATTTGGCATCTCGACTCCATCAACAAATTTGAAGGGGAGGTCCTATTGGGGAAAGGTAAAATGAGGACTGTGAAAGGTAATTATTAGATGTTGACATAGATTTAATATATTACACATTTATTAAATTATTCCTTTACTAACAATAACTAATTAATGATATTAAATTGTTATTCTATCATATAGTTGCTCAAGAGTGGGATGATTTACATTTATACATTGCAAACAACCTTGATTGGATGGAGCATTGGATAGAATATAATGAAGAATACTTCGGTAGGTTATCATGGGAAGGGGTGAGTAAGATGATTAAAACAATGCATCATCATCGAGATCAATTTCCTGATCTTACATCAAGGGAAGTTGATTTAGCCTTTGGTTTAAAAGATAAATAGGCAAGTTAAATTTTTTACCCACATTTGCCTAGTTTTTTCCCAATTTTTCAATGTATTTAGTTTGTTTAATTATTGAAATATATATTTAGTAAGTCCTATATGAGGATTATTAATTGGCAATTTATTTTTTACTTGTTGTCCATGTTGCAGTTGAAACATCACAAGGCTATGTGGTGTAATGGTCGTAAATTTCGTATCAAAATGTTGGGTGATAAGATGAAAACCTTGGATTGTGGGATAGCTACAGTGTTTAAGGTCACCAACATTTCCTCTAGAATTGATAGAAATTCGTAAGAAACTGAGAATAGGTACTATGGACATTTGGAGGATATAATTGAGTGTGATTTTAATTCCTTTAAAATTGTTTTGTTTGAGGTTAAATGGTAGAAGCTATGGATGCATGAACGTGATCCTGAAAGAACTGTTATTGAGCATGATAATGGATTTACCATGGTTAATACAAGGGCATTTGAACCAGGTATAGAGCCTTATATTCTTCCAAGTCAATGTGAGCAAGTATTTTACTCAGAAATACCTGGTAAAGAAGGTTGGTCATATGTTGTTAGATATAATCCAAGAGGAAGACCAGTAAAGTACAATCATGTAGCCGAGGATGAAGATAATAACGAGGAAGAAGATCATGATTATGTAGATCAGGAGCAGGTGGCTCATGTAGTCGATGTGTCAAATGAAGAAGTTGAAGAAGTTGATCATCCAAATGTAGGAGACGACGATCTCATTGACGATATCGATAACTATAGTAGAGAAAATGACATTGATGATGATGTTGATAGGAATGAGCCTTTCACCAATATCGATTATGAACCAGATCCTGATACAAATGTTGAGCTGGATGAAGAAGAAGATGAGTGATATTTAATTGTTGAAAAGAAGAGGTATGTGTTTATATCTTTTATATGATCTGTATATGTTTTTATTTTGTATAATATAGTATATGATACATGTTCTTTAGAATTTAAAATTAGGTAATACGGGGAAATTGAGAGTGATGTGAGGGGGGGGTGGGGGGGCGCATAATTAGAGCTTCCACCTTCACATGGTTTCCCCTGTTTAGGTAGATAATCAACTATTCTCGAAACCAAGAGGAGCTTTGCGCGACTGTGCCTAATCATACCAACAATGTAGGTATGTCCATCATCAATTCATCAGTATCATTCTCAAAATTATCATTCTCCAATTATATTATACAAATTTTACAAGGAAAATGTACTAGGACTAGACATGGGCAACAATGACCTGTGAATGGGGCCAACATTGAAATTTTTTCAAACTGTTTCTGATTGCATTGAAATTTTACATGGATAGACTATTTGCATGCCTTAACGATATGGGAGGGTTTATGGACTCAAATTTGACTCACATGCCCACTTTCTTCCATCATCAATTCATCATGTAAAGTGTTAAGCCCTAATATTGGTTCATTACCCCTTAATTGGGGCATATTATATTAGTAATGTAATTTTATTTATGTCGGCTTTAGGCCATTAGTTGTAATTATACCTCCTAGTCTCCTATATATACCAAGGAAACATTTTCATTTTGAATCATCTTGTACTTGAACATTTAAGTGGGGTAATTTCCCCCTCAAAGAGGCTTATTATCTAAAATTATCTCTTTTTCAAGGCGTTGAGTACTTTTCCTGAGGTTTTTCTATGCCATATTGATATTTGGTTCTTAATATATGGTATCAGAGCTCAAGGTCTTGGGGTTTCGCTGTTACATCTCAGACACCTTGGAATTTTCACTATAACTTGTTTTCTACAATATTTCAAAAGGAATGGCTTGGAGGATATTTATTAGATGGATCAAGGTACGTTGGGTTCAAAATTCAAATCCCGAGGCCTTACAATTTCGTAGATACAGCCTGTACAAGATAGGGTTCTGAAATCATCCTGAAATGAGTCATTGCGGATTTTTTTCTATAAAAAAAATTAAGTAATGTTTCAGACCCTGAAATATGGATG
>ML784743.1:753501-764825 GCA_009831015.1 Picea engelmannii
ATCCTTCTAGAAGCGGAAGCTTCTATTAGGTCTTCTTACATCTGCCTTATTCTATTTTATTGAAAGGTCTTATTAATATTGACCTTTATTACATCCGAATACATTGATCTACCTATGTGCGGGTTAGGACCTTAACAATGACAAACATCCATGGGAATAACATCATAGAGTATTTCATCTTTATACCCTCCTATTTTAAACTCAACTAAACATTGTTTAGTGACATTTACCTTATGTCCTTTTTGTAGCCATGAAACTCGGTATGGGCTTGGATGTTCAATCATCTCCAGCTCCAGCTTTTCTACCATCTTTGTAGAAACAAGATTATCTATGCTACCACTGTCCACGATGACTGTGCATACCCTGTCCTTGGTTTTGCAAGCAGTCTGAAAAAGACTGTTCCTTTGCACTGGATTCTCCACCTCCTTCTCTGGAATTAAGAGAACTTTTCACATCATTAGCAATCTTCCGCCTTCAACATCTTCTGCCTGAACATTCCACCTTTGTGCTTCGGCAATGTGAGTTTCACCACCTTCTTTCTTCTTATCTGGACATTCATAAGACTTGTATCCATTCTTTCCACATGTGAAGAATTTTATTACTGCACCTCTTCCTCTTCCTCTACCTCTGGTACGAGGAAAAATGTTTCCATCGGCATACTGACCTTTATGTTTGGTATACTGCCCTTTCTGTGAACTTCCACCTCTCTCAGTTTGAGTCTGAGGTTTCTTCCCCTGTTCCTTGGGTTTTTGATTTCTATCCTAGGTAATTGATTTGCCTCTAGGATGACTTCTGCCTCGGCCTCTTTGACCTTGTTCTCGGCTCTTCTTCTCTTCATCTTTTAGAGCCATATGATAAGCATCTTCCACCATTCGGATGGTCATCATGCTCATCTCATCCTGAATGTCATATCTCAGACCATTCATGTACCTGGTAACTTTTTCATCATCACTCTCGTGATGACCTGCCCTGATGTTCAGTCTGTAGAATTCTTCAGTATACTCCTTTATTGTCATCAGCTTCTGTCTTAAATTCTTCATTCTCTGAAACAGAGTAATTTGGCAATCCCTGGGAATGAATTTCTCCTTCATCTTCACGATCATCCTATCCCAACTCTTGATCTTCTGTTTTCCTTTGTAGTGTCTCTCAGCTTGTATTTCATCCCACCACAATGTTGCATGTCCTTTTAATCTTGTGACAGAATGTTTGACCTTTTTGTCTTCCTCAACATCTTCATAGTCAAAATATGTGTCTAGAGCTCTAATCCAGTCTAGAAGCTCTTCAGCATCTAGGTTTCCTTCGTATACTAGAATGTCCATTTTTTCCTTAGCACCCATTCTTGCAATAGCCCTAATCAGGCATTCATTTGTTGCATCTTCTACTGTGACTTCTTCTCCTTCATGTCTAGCTTCATCTTCACTTTCGAAATCACTGACATATCCAACACCAGCTGTGTGCCTCTATGTTGTCTCCATGTCCTCAAGTCTGGCGCATATATCACGCATTTCTCTTTCCATGGCTAGATTTGGCACCTGCCTACCCCTTCCTCTTGGCATTTCCCTTTCCTCTGGAAGATCGGGTGTTTGCCTGTCTCTTCTTCTCAGCGGCATGGATGAGATTCTGTCTCACTTCCCCTGTCTGAAATATACAAACAGAGTCAAGCTCTAATACCAAAACTAATGTAGACCTATCGGCCCTGAGGTCGATATCCGCTCACAGGATCGTTCTATATACCCTTGAGCTGGATCGGCTCTTTCGATTACCACTGGAATATCCAAATTATTGATAGATCCACAGGTCCTTTTCGCAGCTCACAATCTCATGAGTTCGCGAGTCATGACTCCCAACTCTCCCTTCTCGAATCTGTGATACCCGATATCGCGAAATAGGTATATCCCTTTCTTCCGTCAGCACCCTCCTTGCACCACCGTCGGCTAGGCTATGCGCTAGCACTTCTCACCTCTCATTCCTTCGTGAGTTCAAAGGTACAACCTTGGCACCTTCCTTTCCCGAACCCCCAAGAGGTGATATTGACTTTTCTCCTCTCGTTCTCGCTACTCGCGACTTCATGAGTCGAAGGCTCAAACTTTGGTTCCCTTATCTCCCGAGTCCCCGAGACATGAGAGGTCAACGGGGTGTTGACTCCTCCAAATGTGTGATGTGTGTCCATCGGTCTACTTCCCGGGCCCACTGTGTGGTTCGGCCACGTGTCCCCTCCGTGTCTCAGCTCTCGGCACTTCGCGAATTTTGCAATTGAGAGTAACTCCTCTCAACCTCTGAACCCCCGAACACGCGAAATGCAATGGGGTTCCTAATACAATGGTCCTCCCATGACCTGGATCCGACGGCTATCCTCTCTCCTTGAGATTTCACCTCTCGCGACTTGGAGCACCCAATCTTTGGGCTTTGACCTGGTGAAACCCCGAGTTTGCGAGATCCCTATATCTCTGCCACCTGTCCTCCTCCTAACAGAAGGTTGTTATTTTCTCACGGTTTTGCGACTTCGAAACTTTCGGGACAAGAGTCTCGACCTCTTACCCTCCGATATGTCGAAATGGAAAAATTCTGACATGTCGTCTACGCGAGTCCCACAATGGAACTTCCCACCTTTTTTGGAATTTTGGACTTCGCAACTTCGCGAATCTGGATGTTGTGCTCTCAGATATCTGACTCATGAAACCATGAAAATGGCCAATGAGAGTCTGACCTCCATGTTGGCGAGCATGCCACCTGTCCACTTCTCATATGGACGGTCCCGATTATCTTCGTAACTTCACCACTCGCAAAGTTCAAGGATTTCTCTTTCTGATCTCTGATGTCTGAATCCCTGATACGGGTGATCTCGTGACACGTGTCCTCCCAATATGATGGCTTAGAGTCTCTCACTATTTCTAGACTTCGCACCTCGCGAGTCTTGATGCAAAGGTTTTGACCCTTCAAATCACGAAACCCCAAAATGAGATTTACGTGGGTGATCCAGCAACCCTTGTTGGTTCAGATCCTACGGTCTGATTCTCCTAATATTTACACTTCGGAAAAATGCTCAACGTAACCTTCTCGCTCCTCTACAAGATCTGACGGCTTCTGGGACTTCGTGAATTCTCCACGGAGAATTCCGACCGTTCAATTTCCTCCTTAACACTCCTGCGAAATGAACACGGTATCTCCTTTCAAAACTTGTCCTCCTGCAAAACAATGTCGCTGCGCCTCCTCCCAATACTTCAAGGCACTATCCCTCTTGAGATTTTCTTCAAAGATTTCAAAGAATCTACCCCTTCTGAGCTTTATCCACAACTTGAGTCTTTAAAAAGACTCATGCACACACTCCTTGCGACAAATCCTTCAATACTTCCAAGTATTGAATTCTTAGACTCTGTGCACTCTCTGCGACAGTTTCTCTCAGGTTACAAACACTGAGACTTCACTCGACCTGCACACTCCTTGCACGGCTCCTGTGCTTAACTTGTACTCTTGCGAGAATGAGAACAGTGTTATCCCTCCTGAGCTTGCGGAGACGAAGTCTCACTTCTGTCAACACACACCTTGTGGACAAATTCACTGCACTCCTTGCATGAAATCTCTTGCTCAAACAAAGAAACAATTGAAACTCATTCTTTACTCTCCCTCTCTTCAGATTTTAGACATTCAACATGAAATCATACATTCATGTAGAAAAGAAAATGCATAACAGAGAGTAAACAAGCATATATCAATCAACATGTATAACACATAAAGCAATTTGACACCATGAGTCTAAACTAAAGATCTTTGTATTAATCGAGAACTTCTGTACATGGGGTTTTTACTCTACACAGCTCTCTCTGCTTCTGCTCTCCTATGCTCTCTTGATTATGCTGCTAATGTTACAATGATACAAGTGAGGGTGTCTATATCCATTTTCCCTCCAGCTCCTAAAATTGACTAATCTAAGAATTCAACGCTACCTACTTACATTTACTAGCATAAATGCCTCTTAGTCCTTCAAATGAGAGAAGGACACTCAAGGTCTGATTACAATCAAGAAGTGCATTCTTCCTTAACTATTACATTTAATTTTGGTGCATCCAACTTCAAAAAATTTCAGAAAAATTTATCATGTGCCAAAATGCGTTGGCGCTTGTCCTCCGCTCGCTTGATGTTGACGATGCTCCTACATCACTAGTGTGTTTTGGATTATAGTTTCTTAGGGGGTTCATGTATTCATGGTTTCTTAATGAAACATGCTAATCATTTCAAGGGTTAGGCATGTCAAGGTTCATAGGGATATATGGGTACACAATGTCTAGGACCATAATTATTAGTGGTCATATCATATTAGTGGCTTAATGGTTAGTGGTCATAGTGCCTTAAGGGTTAACATGATTTTTTGGGTCATAATGTGTGAGGGGGTGATTGGGTTAGGGGAGACCATTTAATTCAAGGTTCATGGAGATTGGGGGGTATACTATGTCCAAGGAGAGTTATAGTGATCGATATTTTATACCATGACATGATACTTTAATGCCAATGATAGTGTTGACCATAAATGACATATTAATTAACCTCATACTTTTCTAAATGCATCATAATAATAATTTGAAATAAATAAAAAGGGTGAATTAAGATATCAAGGGTTATAGGGGTTAAGAGTCATAGTGTATTAGAAGGGTCAATCTATTATGATGTTACTATGTTCAGAACCATAATGTATTCATTTTTTAGTGTGTTTGAGGTCACACTATGTTCACTGGGGGTGATTGTTTCAGGAGTCATAGGGATCAGAGGGTATACCATGTTCAAGTTGATAGTGATTGGGGGTTATAGAGTAGTTCCTGGAATCCCTTCTTCCCCTCATCACCAAGAATGTATCCATGACGATATATCGGGGCTATGAGTTAGGGATTATATATTATATATTATATATACATATATAATATATATATTATATATATATAAATAATAATAAAAAAAAATGAAAACAAAACAACATACAAAAAAAAAAAAATACAAATCGCACACCACTACACAGGAGCATAGAGATTGGAGAGGAGAGGAGCATGCATGCAGAGTGGAAGGAAGAGAAGGATGGGAGAAGGAGGAGAAGGAGGGAGAGGTGCACATGAGGAAGCTAGGGCACACATATTTGCATGCAAAGTGGAAGGGAGAGGAGGACAGGAGAAGGAGGAGAAGGAGGGAGAGGCGCACGGGAGGATGGCACATAGGAGGAGGCTAGGGAACACAGATTTGCACCAGAGGAGGGCACACATGCACTGGAGGACAACACATGGATTTTCATGGGAGGAGGGCACATGGTTTTTCATTAGAGGAGGGCACACGGTTTTTCACCAGAGGAGGGAACATGGGTTTGCACCAGTGGAGGGCACACGGCTGGAGGAAATGGTTTGACTTCTTTCTCCTATATCTTGAGTGTGCATGCTAATTGTTTGATGAAATGCTTGATAGAAATGCTTGATAGAATTCTTGATGAAATGCTTGATAGAATTCTTGATGAAATGCTAATTCATCCTTTTAAAATGCACATATATGGTTTAAAAATAACTGAAATAACTGAAATAAGATTAACATATATACCGAAGGAAAATGAGATAAAACAAAGAGAGTGGATGAAGGAGAAAAATGACAAAACAATGAAGGCCTCTTGGACTTGTCCTCGTATAAAGAAGCAACTAATAAACAAGACAATGAATGCACAACTTTGATATACATAACATATGAGAATACCATATGGACGAACCCCAACATTCTTATGGAGAAGAGAAAGAGAGAAGGGGTACAGTATCATTCATTAAGGGGGTACATTATCATCCATTAAGGTGTATAGTATGTTCTACCTTTATCTCTCCCAGATGACTTCTAATTATTGATAACCCCATATAATGCTCTTCTTAGGTTCATTTTTCTTTGCAAAATCCACCTAATTTCGATGGGATGTCCACATTACAACTTACATATCCCAATTACAGCATATTGTTTTGGTAATGATCCCTCAATAGAATTCAATACCCTTAATGTCATTAAAAGTTTCAATGAGCAAAAAATATTACTATGTTTCACATGCCATTTTCTTCATTGCCTTTGTCTCCATAGAACAATAATAACAAATAACCTTTCTCATGTTTCCAAGGCACCCATTTAGGGAGATGTTGGTTGCATGGTATTAAACTAACTTTCCATGCCAAAGGATTCAATAAGCAACTCATTTTATCCATGGTCACATTGGGTGCATGGTTCTTTGGAGAGACCACTTAGTTAACATGAAACACATGCTATAGTTTATGGACCCTAACTCTAGGGAATAATTTGGTTGGTAGGATCTTGATAGCTTTCAAGACTCTTGTCTCTACAAGTGTTTGCACCCAAATCGTCACCTTGTGAGAAAATTGAGGGTGCTTACATGCCCATTTGGGTCTTACTGAGCATGACAGCTGTAGAGGAAAGGGTTAGAGAAAACAAAACAAAACTATAAGCAAGAATTAAATTAAAACAAACTAAAACTATGAGCATATGGATAAAGAAATAACAAAGACAGCAAGACCAATATCACCAATGTTTTTAGGCTGATCAATTGATGAAATCAAAGCACAATGAAGAAAGGGGACTATGAGTCCCTTCTTTCTCCAATGGAAGGCTCTTGTGCCCTCACAAACTTGCTCTCCTTACAATAAGAAAATGAGAATGATGGTGAAAGAAATCCTAGCACATCCACTCAATGGAGAGGTAGATGGCTCAACGAAATGGTGCCAATGTGTTATTGCCAACGAGTGAGTCCTTAAAACAATCTAGACAGCATAACATTACATGAAATTCCTTGAGAAAATGATGTTTCTTCATGGATTTTTATAGCATAGCATTGGGTGATTATGTAACTCCTTTAAAGTGTGAAAAGGGGCTCTTTAGGGCTTCATTAGGTCTTTGACCAGCCTACCATGCGGATTTAGCTCAGATTTGAAGGTCAAATCGGCTTGGGAGCTGATCCATAAGTGGTTGGGAGGCTGACCAATTCAATAAATGCATCATTTAGCAGGTGCGCGGGTTTTTGCGCCAACAGCCGCACGTCGTGTGTGCATGCGTGCATGATATGTTCCTTCAATATAGCCCCATGCTCGTGTTTATGTAACTTTGAAAAAAGATGATGGAAGTGTTGGTGTAGATAACTGCAGCGCCCTCGGGGGCGTTGATGATAAAGGCAGAAGACAATTCTGCAAAAGGGCTATGTCCCAGAATGGTGAGTGGAAGTTTGGAAAAAGGGCTATATATAGTTGTAGGGCCCACATTGCCACCTCATTTGTACCTGCTACAATAGTGACTGGACGAGAAGATTTCAGAGGAGATTTGGCGATTCGAGGAGGACGAGGCATCCAATCGACGTTCTGTGAGTTTCAGGTTAGTGGTCTGATCATCCTGCATAGAAATAGGTTTTCAATTTTTGGGCAGGGCTGGTACGGGGGGGCGTACAGGGGTAATTAGGAGAATTTTTCTGGGGTGTGGGCCCACATGCACGGGAGATTCGGTGGAGAGGGTGGTGGTGGGCCGTGAGCGGTTCGCATGGGGGATGACGCTGCATGCGCGGATGATCGCGCATTTGGACCGTTGTCGGTCCATAGGTGTCGGGGAGTTTGCATTTGGCTCGATCCTGGTAGCCTGGTTTTTGGAGAGGGTGTCGATGCTACGCCCGAGGATTCTGCTAGAGATGTCAGGGGCACGAGAGCTGCGCTTGAGGCCGTGGTCTTCAGTTTTGGTTCGCCACAGTGGTGGCGAAGGTGGCCATTACTTTTCGGCATAGGTGACATAGATATGGCGGAAGATGTCGCAGGTAGTACTTCGGTACCCTTATGCTGGGGTTGACTTCCAGGGGGACCCGGACATGGTGTTTCTTCCAGGGGAGTTTTTTGACCATCGAGGTACGTTTTAGCATTTGTGCATGTTTTTGATCTTATGTCGTTTTTGAGATATCAGTCCATATGTATGTGATATATATGCTAATACGATTTGGTGGTTGTTGTTTTGTGTGTGTGCAGATGTGGCACCTCGCGGACGCGAGGTGGAGATGCAGAGAGCACCGGATCAGTGAGAGATAGAGAGACGGTCGCGTGGAGAGAGACGTTGGTGGGATGAGGTCGCGGGGCGACCAGCAGAGCCCGAGAGGGCAGCGAGGAGGCGCCGGTTTGATGACCCTGGTGCGGGGCCATCACATGCTCCTCCAACGGCGGCCAGAGTTGATTTTGATGATATACGTTGTCGTCTGGAGACGGTATTATAGGACGTTCCTGAGGGCATGTGGATACGCATCCAGGATGAGGGGTTCTTGGAGCAGTGTATAGGAGTACCGCCACCATGGCAGGGGATAGTGCGACGAGCAGCTGTGTTGGCCGCTATGACTAGTGGGCGCCTGCCGCCGAGGTAGGAGGGTCCTATGGGTGGTCCTCCACCACCGCCAGGGGCAGGTGGGGGTGGACCACCTCCTCCTCCTGAGGGAGGAGCAGGTGGCGGTGCGATAGAGGCACCCTGATTGATGTATGATGTATACCTTTTTTATTGTATATAGGCTGGTGAGACGATTTTGGTACCGAGGTGCGGCACTGGTCTGCGGGCATATGTATTTTTTGTATGTAAACATTTAGATGGCCTGATAGGCCTTTTATATATACATGAGTATACTTGTTTTGAGAGCCTGATGTTGTCTACATGTGTTGTTTGTTGATGATGATGATGTCTATTCTATCTATATGTTGTGACAGGATTTGTGAGATGTTTATGTATGTGTAGTTTGATGTGATATATGCCAATCTAACACCATGTTAGCTATTTCATCTGTTGTTTGATTCAATTGTCTTGGAATATGTGTAAATGTAATGGAATCAAAATGTCGAGATAACAGTCTAACCTGTAGGTATTTGTGAAAGAGGCACGGATCGCGTACATGGTAAACATTGTTGAGCTGGATAACGACTAGCTGAGAGTCAAGGAAGACGCTAAGGTGGCGAATATGATGACGCTGGGCGTCGGCCAAGAGGCCAATGACCGCAGTGTATTTAGCTTGGTTGTTGGTTGCTGGTCCCAAACATATGCCGCTTGAATGTAGTATTTCATTTGAGGGGGTGTAGAGAACCCAAGCAGCCGAAGCGAGATTTTGTGTCCAACGGCTGGCACCGTCGGCGTAACCAATGTGGTAATCTGGTGGAGGAGTCATCTGTCAATAGCACAAAGGATATTTTAGACGATAGGTGACACGAAGAAAAGATTAAAAACACTAAAAAAAGAAATAACCTAAAGTAGGATGACTACCTCTAAGCATAAAATTTCTTGAGGTATAATCTATTGATGGGTTCCTTGAGAGAGAGGCCCTTAGGAGAGGCCAAGATGTATGCGCCTTTGGTGAGGCAATGTTGAATAATGTAAGGGCCATGCCAGAGTGACTCAAATTTTCCGTGGCCAAAAGTATCATGAGCGATATCATAAGCTAGGACAAGGTCGCCTTCGCAGAATGACCGAAGGTTGACATGGTGATCAAAGGTAGCCTTGGATCATTTTTTAGCTGCCTCGTTGTTCTGTAAGGAAGATTGAAGATATTCATCCAGAGACTCCAAGTTTAGCAAGTGCTGCTCCATTGGAGCAGTGTCAGGTAAAAGCTCAATTGCGGTGCGTAGGGTGGGAATTTCGCACTCGATGGGAAGAGTTGCCTCGACCCCATGGACTAAATGAAATGGCATGAAACCTATAGTGGTCTTTACTGCCGTTCGATAATCCCATAGCGTGGAAAATAACATGTGATGCCAATTGGTTTTATGTTTATTAACCGTGCGTTGTAACATGGTCTTGAGGACTTTGTTTACTACCTCGACCTGTCCGTTTGACTGAGGGTAATATGGTGAGGCAAACTCATGAGAGAAGCCTAACCGATATGAGAGTTCAACGAATATCTCATTCTCAAAGTGTTTCCCATGATCAGAAACAAGTTGGAGTGGTACTCCAAAACGGGATATGACGTGGTTAAAGAAAAAATGCGCTGCAGTGTCAGCGGTGTTGTTGAAAGTGGGCATAGCTTCGGCCCATTTGGTGAAGTAATCAACGGTGACAACAATGTATTTGTGACCATTGCTAGAGGGGGGATTACAAGTCATAAAGTCGATGCCCCATTTACAAAAAGGGCTCACAGTAATGACAGGGTGAAGAAGAGCGGGCGGAGCTCGGGCTTTGTTGGCGTAGAGATGACATTGCTCACATCGTTTCACGGCATGAATGCAATCGTGAAACAAGGTAGGCCAAAAGTAACTGGCTCGGATAATATTCTGAGCCGTGGATATACCCGAAAGATGGCCCCCACAAGCGTCGCTGTGGCAGTCATTTAATACTCTGTCGGCCTCGTCAATAGTCAGGCAACGACGAAGAATGGTGTCGATGCCCCGCCGATATAGGATGTCTCCGATGAGGAGATAGTGGGGGGCCTGATGGAGAATACGCCGACGATCATCTCATGATAGATGGTTAGTGAAATTTTGAGTTCGTAGGTAGACGAGAAGGTTGCCATACCAAGGATCATTGGAAGCGATGTAAAAGAGATGTTCGTCAGGAAAGTCGGTGTTGACGGGGGCACTGGTGATGTCAGAGGGGAGGGACGTGACAAGTTCCGTGAGAACGAGGGCCTTCTTACTCTTAGGTGTTGAGAAATCGAGGTCGTACTCCTGGAGGATAACAATCCATCGAGTGAATTTACCGTTAACTTGTCAACGGCTGAGAAAATATTGCATAGGGTTGGAATCTGCGACGACCTTCGTGGTGCGAAGCAGAATGTAATGGCGCATTTTCTGGACTGCGAGGACAACTGCAAGAGAAAGTTTCTCTTCGTGTTTGTACTTCAAGGGTGGTCCCACGAGGTTCTTACTAATGTAGTAAATGACATGTTCACGATTGTCATCTCCGAGCTGGACGAGGACGTCGGCTACTGATATAGTTGATGCTGATACATAGAGGATGTAGTCGCGATTGTAGTCTGGTGCAATGTTGGTCACTATAATTGCTTAATTAATTTTAAACAACCAAGTGAAACATAAATTATCAACCCAGGGAAGTATTTTGTTTCAAAGGTAGCCACGCACTATATATGCTCAATTTCAAAAGCACTTAGTGTTGTAGTCAAGAAAATTATTCTATCTATACTTGCTGGAATGAACTGAAGCTCTGGATCAAATCACAAGAAAGCAATCTCCCTATCGCAATTCTTTATAGTTCAAATTAAGAATCCTGGATTACATTTTAAAATAACATTGCAATGGGTAAGAACAACTGTCTTGCAATCAGAGAACAGGACCCTTACTCTCAAACAG
>ML784743.1:796681-809571 GCA_009831015.1 Picea engelmannii
GGTTCTAAGTGGAGGCCATTTATTGTTGTGAGCTACACATGCAACGACTTATGGATCCTAATTTTAACATACCATTTGATTGGTAGGCCCTCAAGAGATTCACGATTCTATCCCTATAAATCCCCTATAAGTGACCTTCAACAGATGAAAAAATGAGTGCCTTTGTTGGACATGTTCTCTACTCCATGGTCTTCCTTGCCCAAATTAAGGACATTTTTGGCCTAATTATGGATCTAGAACACGTGATTAGGTATATATAGAGCCTAATTAGGGAATTAAAGGGCCTTGTTTTCTTTCCTCCTAGTTTTCTTTAGGATTCTTTATTCTTCTAATTCATCCTCCTCTTATTGTTGGTATGCCTTTTTCCAATTCAACACTACATAGGGTTGAGAGAAAATGTTATTTGCGAGTGAAACATTCTAACAATCTTCTTCACAAGCTTAAGGGTTTCACACCTACAAGTGCCATTGTTCATGCTTTCAATAGTTTAAATTACCCCTTGAAGCATGTGAGCACATTTTCCATGTAGTTTCCACATAGAAACTCTACCCACAGGCATGTGGGCAGAGTTGTAGCATCTACAACAACTCTTTCCATAGGCCTTTGGGGAGAGTTTCTACATAGAATTTTTGTGCACATGCCTATGGGAATAGTTGTAGCATCTAGTCGCCATGTAGTGTAAAGAAACATGTGCCAAAGATCATTCATTGCTGCCAATATTTGAAAAATGTAACTAGATATTAGATGTTGTAAAATAAGTGTATAGACTGTGTAATGTGATAACAAATAAACATGTTCGAACAATGAAATATCATACCATTCAAAAAACAAATTTGTAATGAGAAGATTGCGATATTATACCATTCCCATAGTGACCCTTTTTATGAGTTTCATGCCAAGTATTTCAGAGAGAAAATTTCTTAAAAAATGTATTCAATTCTATGTGTTCATCAGTCAGATTATATGCCCAAGACCATGAAATTCCTTTGTCATTAACCCAAAGATAAAGGAAAACATACCATGATTGTATATACTAGATTTAAACCTGAGATTAGATAGGCGTGAGAGTCATAAATTTTGAATCTTCAACTGTGTAAAGAAGTGTTGTAGCATTAAGTTTAATTATGTACCCTCTAAATAATGATATTACCTTGTGAACAATGATCAATGAGAGGGAATTTCCCATAATTTAATGAGGTTGTTGGCACATGTTTATCATCAATTTTTTACTTGAGACAATTTAGAACAAGAATCACTCAAAATGTTGCAAAGAAATGAGACTTAAACCATTGAGATCAAGAATATTTGTATAGGGCCTAGGTCACTTGTTTTCCTACCTCATCCATCGTATATCTCTTGATACAAAATCTTATTTTCAATAATATATTAATGGTGCACACATTCCCAATAGAAGGACTTAGTCTTTGCCATTAGGCACGAGAAATATTTTCTTAGAGCATAAGGTGTTGGAAATGTTTAACAGGTAGCAAATGCTTGGCATTGATGGCAAGTACAACAATGAAGATGGCATGAGTACAAGAGGAATGTAACAGGTGGGCACCAGAAGTATTTTGGGAAGTCGCTGCAGAGCAACCTCGATAAGATCAGAAGAGATAGTGCAGAGGATATTTGGTACGTTTTACACGCAGCATATGCTTGTCATTGATGGCAAGTACAACGATGATGATGGCTTGAGTACAGCAGTGATGATCAGCAACGCAGTGATATCCAGAAATATCGAATGATCGAAGGCAATGAAACCTTAACAAAATGGTCCAAGGCCCGAGAATCATTTTCGATCGTTGGATCCCATCCAAAATTTCGGACAGCATGAGGGCCGTAAGATATGAATAAATACAAGAAGAGTGCGCTGAAGAGGAGGATAGATCTCAAACGTCATATCTGAGTGCAGGGTCCGACCACCATTGGATCAAGGATAAACTGCACGCTCTTTAAAGTGCAAGGAGAAACGGGCGTAATCGCGATTTGCGAAATCGCGATGTAATCTGAGCCATCAGATCAATCTTTGATCTGTACCGTTGATTCCAGTCCCTGTCAAAGTTTCGAGGATCGCGAGTTGGACATGTCAAAGATTATTAACATCAGAAATCCCGATATCGCGATATGCAAAATCGCGACGTAACTGCGACCGTCAGATCAACATCATATTTGGACCGTTGATCTAACTCCTTATCGGAGTTTCGCGAATCACAGCATGGAGTGACAAAAACTTGACAACAAGAATGCCGAAATCGCGATATGCGATATGGTGATTCAATCGAAGTCGTCAAGTCAATATTAGATCTGGATCGTTGATCAAACTCCACATTGGAGTTTTGCGAATCGCGACATAGAGAGGCAAAGAACACAATGCCGATTTCGCGATATGCGAAATCACGATTCAATCGCAGCCGTTAAGTTAAGAAGTGACATGGACCGTTGATCTGATTTCTTTATGGGGTATCGGGGATCGTGACTTGGAGAGTCGATATGTCTCATTTCCAGACTCATGAAATGTGAAATCGTGAAAGCACCTTATGCATAAGGCTGTGGTCACAGCCCATGGTCACGAGAAGGGAAGGAGTCAGTCCAGATAAGCTCCATTTCGAAGTTTCACCTATCGTGACTTGGAGTGACAAGAACCTCCATATAAGGAACCGGAGATGAGAATTCACGATGAGATCTAGACCGTCAATACATCAAAATAATGGACCATTGATCTAAGCTCCATCTCGAAGCTTCGCCTATCACGACTTGGAGTGACGAGAACCTCCATCTAAGGAACAATGATATGAGAAATCATGATTCAATCGCAGCCGTTGAATAGAGATCAGATTTGGACCGTTGATCATACTCCATATCGTAGTTTCGTGAATCATGACTTGGAGAGGCAAAGAACCCAATGCATCAAGAATGTCGATTTCGTGATATGCAAAATTGCGATTCAATCTTTGCCATTGAATAGAGATCAGATCTGGACCGTTGATCATACTCCATATCAGAGTTTCACGAATTGCGACTTGGAGAGGCAAAGAACCCAATGCATCAAGAATGTCGATTTCAAAATATGCGAAATGGTGATTCAATCACAACTGTTGAATCAAGACCAGATCTAGACCATGGAATCATAGGACATGTAGCAAGTGATCAAAATTTCGCTGACTTGGGGTCAACGGAGCATAGTGTTGAAAATCACGAAATGAGAAATCGCGAAAGTGCTTTTTGCATAGGTGCTTGCTTATGACCATAGTCATATTGGGGAAGGTGATAGTGCAGAAAATTCTTGTATCGGAACTTCGGAGATCGCGAAATAAAGTGTCAAGACACTCAGTGCAGAATTTCCGAATGCCGAAATGCCGAAATGAATGCAAGATCCCATGTATTCAATCCAACGGTGCAGATGAATTTGAACAAGATCGGAGGGCAACTGTAGCACGATACAATGTAACTGCCAGAAACCACTGATGGGTTCTTCCAGAGGACTCAAAGACACTACGGGATGACTGACAAAGGAGGTGAAGAGTCTCTGAGAGGGATAAAGATGTTCGTGGAGGCAATTGACAACTGATGAGCATTGAGGCCTGTAACTGACATAGAGAAGGTGAGTTCGACTGTCACAGAGAAGATGAAGAGTCTCAAACTACCAGAGAGGCTAAGGAATCTCAGTATAGCACACAGTGATGCTGGACACGTGGGAAAACTTCCAGAGAAGTTGAAGAGTTACCATGATGATCAGGCAGAGCACTCGAGAGGTGGAGGATATTGGCGCGGTATGAGAATGCATAGGAATGGCGAATATTGCATGCACAATATGCGCAGAAGCTATATATACATGGCACAGAGAAGAGAAGCGTTTGTTGTTTCCATTGCTGTTGGAGTTGTTGTTGTTGTTGTAAAGAAGAATTCAGGGGTGTGCAAGGAGGCAGAGCGCAGGAGAAGAAAATGCACAGTAGAGGAATGTTGCATTGAAAGGATATGGCGCAGAGAGCATAAAATGGAGAAGAACATAAAGTGTAAGGGGTGTGCATAAGACACTGATGCAGACATGGCAGAGCAGTGTAATAGAACAATGACAAGGCTAGTAAGCCATTGAATAACTTTATTTCGCTGTAATGAGTTGTAGTAACAAAGATTTATATTTCAGGGTGGTTGGGAGGTGCTCGGGAGGACTGTTATCTTCAGAGGTTCAAGTGGGTGCTTGAACACAGGGAGTGGTAGCTTCCATCTAGTTGCAGCTAGAGAAACGAGGGTGGCAGGGTGGTGCAAGGGATAACTCTTGTTCTCTGTTATATAGGTTGGTGCCTGTATGATTGTGTTATCACTCCAGGAAACTCTCCTAGGCTGTAAGTTGGAGATGCCTGGTAACTAACTCTTTTTGGGAAATATTTTCTTAATAATTGATGTGGTTTTTGGATCAAGATGAATATCTAGGGACTGGAATGTGTGTTCAAGACTGTCTAGAAATATAAAATCTCACAAGGCCTTCTATTAATGCATTCAAACAAGGTTTGATTAAATGGAGGAGAAAATAACTATTGAACCAGACTATACTCATATAAAACAAGCACAATGGGTTTAATAACTAAGGAAATAACTTATGATTCTCAACTTAATCAATCAATTAGTGAGATGAAAGTCACATGCAGATTGAATAAGCATCAATAAAGAACATTCACTCATAAGATATCAGAGAACATAAAAGAAAAGTCTGACCACACAACTAAAGGAAGCTTGCAATTTTTCATATAATAAGAATAGGTCTCTCTTACAGTAGCAGCATGTAGAACCCAAAATCGAACCCTTGGTTCATCTTCTATCCTAAGCTTTATAGCATTACAAAACAGTTTTGAGATCCTGAAAACAAGGATCAAATATACTAAGAATAGTAATTCAAAATTCTGTTGCAAAATAAGTGGGATGCTTCCCCAAAATAAGGCCAATCCCAGATTTCTCTCTGTTGATTGTTGGTGTAGTGTAGAATAGCCTCCCAAGGCTAAATGATGACTTTCAAATAGAGAATAAGTCGAATTTTCTGATGTGTCCAGGTGTCCTTCTTTCTGTCTTAATTAAAAATGTCCATAAACCCTTGAAATAACTCCTTTCTTCATAATATGTCAAAAATAACTGTTGTGCTAGACTTGATAATTCATTAGACATTCATTTGAAAAGATCTCGAATCTTTTCATCTCAGAAATCCTTGATCTGTGTAAAAACTCGTCCATTCTAGACACACAGGATTTCAGTGGTTATCTGGGAAAGTTTCTAGGTGAGTTAACTACCAAAAGCGCAACTTTCGGTGGTTAATGAAAAATTGTCCTGTTCGCCTAAACCACCGAAAGTCAGAATATCCAGAAAAAAATGCCTTTGGGAAAAAATCAATTTTCTCAACTGTGGAATGTCTGTTTCACACGTTCAAATGGTTGATCGACATCTACAGATCATAATATTTCCAATTCTGCAATCATATTTGGATTTGAAGCTAGGGAAGCTAGAAAAAAATTCGTTACAAGATTAGGCATCGTTCTTTCAAAAATGCCAGTGCGTTTTTTATCGTTAACATCTGGCTCCAACTGGGATGGAGACCTCCCTGCGAGGTTTCCAAGAACCTAGAAGACCTTGTGCCTTTAGTATTGGGCCATGGAGTCATTCAGCCTTTTTGGTGGTTAATGAGCACACACAGGCTCGCCTAAACCACTAAAAACATAAACTTACCCAAAAATCAAAACTTAATGAATCTCGATTACCTACAAGAGTACAAAGACCTCAGGGTTTGCTAGACAAAGCTCCTCTCTCTGTTTACAACGCTTCCAATTCTCAGTATGAGGTCAACAGGCACATCCACCATGACTATCTTCCGAGAAATGAGGATTTTCACCAATTGCATACTTCAGCCTTCCAGAAACATAATGAGGAAACCAAGTTGCACCACCACTAGCATTTTCATAAGGTATAAAAGCAGGATCAAGGACTATAGTGAACCAAAGATCCACTGAATTGTGTGAACAATCATAAAGAAGCCACATATAAGTCTACAATAATAATAAAAACTCAGGATGTGAAGCCACCAACGGAGGGTGTTGCTGATTGCAACCATGTCTCTCTAAACCTTTTCTAGATTGTGTATCAATACAGCAGCAGCTTCAGATTCAAAGCATTTTTAGATCTTCTGATATGTGCAAAAAAAATCCAACTTTTTTCCACCAAAATAGGTGCCAAAACCAACTTGGCCACCTTTTCTAATCCAAAAATGAATCTTGAAACTGAATAGATAATTCATCATCTATCTATCATGAGTGTTTTCAAAAGATTTAGATCAGCAAAACCTCGATCTGTGCAAAATTGATCTTTCTCTGTCTAGTTACAGGTTTCGGTGGTTAACGATATTCGGATTTAAGCACCTTATCTACCGAAAGAACCCCTTTTCAGTGGTTAATGAGCATTCACAGGCTCTCCTAAACCACCGAAAGGTAAAACACTTTCAGAAATCAAAATTTCAAAATTTCAATTACCTGTATTATTGCAAACGACTTCACAACATTCTTGGAAGAGGCCCCCTTCTCTCTGACTGGACTTGTAACTTCATCATGATGTATTTTAATCTGTATTTCTCCCTCCATGGAGCTAGAAATTTTGGCAAGGGTTTCCAAACCTGCATGATCCTGTGCTGGAGGTCGGTAGACCAGAATCTGAACTGATGATGAAACCTCCACCACTTGTCCTCTGTGGATGCTTCTGACATCTTTGTTTAATTAGCTTCTGGAATTTGTTGTCATACAAATGGTAAAGGCACCTGTCTCCTTGAATCCAATATCATTTCCCTCTGGGTGAGCATCATTATATTTAAATATACATCCAGTAGAAAATTTCATGAGTAAAAGCTCGTAATCCCTGCAGACATCTGCCAGATTCAAAGTTCCTACTACATTGGTACGAAAGTCTCTGGCTTGTGATATTCACACCAATCAACATAAGGCCTGCCAGTCACACCTATAGCATTGAAAATATATGTGGGCTTGACATTCTGGATATTTATCTGAATCTGAGCGTGCTTCTCCAATCTGCCATTTGCATACTCAAATGGAACACCCTGCTTCTCACATATCTGACCAAGAAAGCCTCTGATTCACCCAGTGCGACCATAAATCAAAGAATTCCAAGACTGGTTTCTGAGAAAAACCTTTTTGAGGGAATAAACATTCGGTCATGTTTCGAATTATTAACCTCGGGAGAGAGAGCTGAGATATTCTCATCTATGTCATCAGAGAATCTCCCATCTCCAGCTATTGTGAGCATTCGAAGAGGAGATAGCAGAGCACCTGTTCATTTGGTAAAACACTTTGACCTACTCTGTTCTTTCAATATGATCACTGTTCAATATATTTGCTTCTTTTATGCCTGTAATTCTAGAAAGTTAAGATACTCTGTCCCGATACAAGGTTCTCCATATAATCATTGCTACCATCTCAAACACTACTAACATGAAGGAGAAGAAGATTATCAACTTCTGACTCATGCAATAGCTGATCAATAACTTTCTCAAAGTGATAACTGAGACAACAGTCTATGTCCCTGCTGCATCTTTAGCTCGGATAAAGCAAACTCTTATCAGAAATATTACAATTATGAGCAAACAACCCTGTAAGGCTCTTCCATGTGAGACAAAAAGAGCTTAATATTGATACAATGCGACCAAGATAAACCCAGAGCTGGAATAACCCTGCGACCTGAAGACACCAGTGAACTAAAATTTCCAAGCTAAAAATCATTCATCTTCCCTACGGATCCCTTGGAATCAATATAATCCACAACTCGATTGGTTATAATCACTGCAAGATTGAATTAAAATCAGAATGTGTCAAAGAATCTCACGTCTTGGGTAGTTACAGGCAATAACAAATCAATGAGGAACCATTGTCTTCTCTTATAACACATTCTCTATCTACGGGAGCAACATCAAAGACTGATAGATGTTCTGTAAAGATCGAAGAATTGTTCCTCAAGTGTGAACTGCAAAATGGACACTGCAGAAAGCAACAGAACAAGTCATTGTCTACATGCATCTTAATACTGGACAAGTTTCCAGGGAAATTTAATTTAACCTTCCAACCATCAATCATAGAAGTAGACTTGCATTGAGCAATGGCTTAGAATGCCATGTTCTTATCTTTCCAGGTTTAGGGGAACGGGTGCATTCATTGGATCGCCATCCATCTTTGAATTTTTTGTTTGCGCTGCCACTTTATGTGAATCGACTGATTCTGATTCTGTAGAAATCACAATATGGGTTTCTTCTGTAAGAAAGTTAGACAAAGGAAATGTGACAAGATCATTGTTCCAATCACAACCAGAGTCGGACCGGAGCTCTGTATGAGTGACAATGGACTGGTCGATTAGATATTGACCTGGCATGGCTTAAGCTTCATTTCATGGTTGGCACCCTTGTATACTATCAAGGTTTTGCTTCATTCTCTGCAATGCATGGTTCCATTCTCGTTGCTCATATCGCTTTGCACAGGCATGCAATAAAATCTTTTTCAAACTACCACTATTGCTGCTTCTTGATCTCCCAGTGTAGTTTGGCATATTGACTCAACTTCACCCAATGACACACAAACATCAATGATGACATTTGGTGTTGAATCATTCAGATGGTGCATAATTCAAACAGGTGCTGCGTTGGATTAACCAAACCCTCCACGCGTCCTTTCCATGCATATCACTGATCCATGAATGTCAACAAGGGCCTGGATATGGCGCGATAATTGCTCTTGTAATTCCACATTTTGAGCAACCTCTTCGACACCTGATTTTATCTCTCAGGCACTTGGAGTTTACTCTGCGTCTGTGTTTTTTATGACTGGGCATGCATCAGGTGTTTAAGCAGAAATGAAAAACCTCGATCTGTGGAAATAAATCGGGCTTGCTAATATAAAAACACATGTTACACATGTGAAGGACACGATATCCAAATAGATACCTTGCAATTTGAAAAACCAAACTCGGCTCTTGCATCTGTCAAATTTTGCTCCGCAAGATCCAATCTAAATATAGCATGAAACATGACATATGTTTCATAAATTGGCACTGTGTGACTAACACCCTCCCTAGAATTTATCACAATAGAATTTGCACGACCACTTGCATACAAAGACGAGACAGCCAGAATGGAAAAATACATAACAGACACATTAAAAGTTTCAAACATGATCTGAGTAATCTTCTCTCTGTTCGCCTTGGGATTCAGAGGAGCTTCAATCAAAACCTACGAACAAAAATTGCGCCCTCTCTGAATGGATCATACAACATTTTAGGTAATGATTCCTCACACCTTATGCATTGTTCCCCAACACTCGAACCACCAATCATTGCCAACCATTCAGCACAGTGAATAGTTTCTTCAATATCCTTCCATCCATCTTTCTGTCGCATAGAATGTTCTAACATTATAATTAAGAAGTTGTGAACAAGGTCTTCAGTCTCCCCAATACCAATACCATTTTTCACTTTCTTTGATCCAATCTCAAAGTTGGAAATGAGAACCTCCAAGAGCCATTCAGGCCATTCTGGCATAGAAGTTAGAGTGTTTCTATTCTCCGGATGGCTGCAAGCCGAGAATAAAACATCCTGTATAGCTCGAACTTGTATGGACCTTGAAGCATAAGGAAGTGAACGAAGAAGATCCAACAGAAGATGAATATGTTCAAACCGATGGCCTGAGTCATAGAGATTTAAGCTATCTTCTGACAATAAGGTATTCATCATGGCTCCTAACAAAGTGTAGATGCATGATTGCTTTCTTTTGGTTGCCCACTTCCAGAATAGAGGCTAGGCACAAAAGTAGATGCAGTGACAGTTGAAAATTTTAATTAGCCTCCTGCAACAAGTGCATTCACAAGACTAATAATGTCAACCATTATACCATCACCATTATCAACATTATAGAAGTTGTTCCTAGCATTCTTTGTACTAATGGAAAAGCTTATCTCGCCTATAGTTCTTCCTGTAAATGTTTCTCTGAAAACCTGTAGCTTGCATGCAGCCTGCTCTACTTATTCATCAACCAATAACTAAAAGAATTTGCTTGCTCATATGAAGAACTTATTCTACTGCTAACTCCTACGCTAACCAACTATACTGCCTCTCATCAAGTGAAATCATACTTCCAATGAAGCCATGTCAGAAAATGATTTCCTGAAACTATTCTTGATCTTAATCCCAAACTGAAAAATGTCATACAGAAATGGAGTTTGAAAGGGCAGTAGAACCAACCTTCTTTTGAAAAAAACAAATTGACATCTATTCTACTCAAAGAATCGAAATAATCAGCAAAAGGATCAACGAAGTTGTAAAGAAAAACCTCTTCCTGTTGTTGAAGCTTAAAATAAAAAAAAATATGTATATTCTCTTTCCCATGCAGGCTGGCACTTTCAGCTATCTGTAAATCTGAACATGGTTGTAGATTGATTTCTGTGCTAGCATGGATTGTTTGATATCTGCTGCAGATTCCAAATCAAGAATGATGGATATCAGTGGTAAAGGAAAGATCGGTTGCCTCTGAAGCTCTTGGGATACTGAATTCATATCAGTAATTTCTTTATCAAAATCTGAAGCATCCTTAATCCCATAGTCAAAACTATAAGAGACATTTTAATGAATGACAAATGTGTCTACAATATGACTATCACTAACATCCTCACAATCGGAAGGAATACTAACTGAATGCTGGGTGTGAAATGCAGATTATTTACAACAATTATCAAGAATAAGATCAGCTGAATAAATCTTCTCGTAATATGAATTGAAAGCCACATGGAAATCCTTCAGAGAATGGATACTAATAGCAGGAAGGGATTGACACCATTCATGAGCATTTCCTTCTAAAGAAAATTTGAACAGCTTGATCAAGACATCTTCGTGAACAAAACCATGTTCAAGCATGCATTGATGAAAATTGAATAAGTGTTCACCGGGATGATCATACTTACTTCCTCTGAATCTGGGAAGATAATCATCCCATTCATTTATAGTTGGCACAGGATGTGGAAAACCGGCTATATCTGAAAAATCACATAAATCATACCTCTTAGCTAAGATCTTTTCCATTTCATACCAGTGGAGTCACCAACAGAATTCTGAACAATGGAGTCGCCACTGAATTCGTCCTCATGGAGTCGCCAGATAGATGATGTACAACCTGATAGTGTCTACTCCTTGTATATCATCAAGAAATAGATCTGATGTGTCATTCTCCCAGGAATATAAGCTTATGAACTCGCTCCCCGGCAACAACGCCAATTTGTTATCACTCCAGGAAACTCTCCTAGGCTATAATTTGGAGATGCCTGGTAACTAACTCTTTTTGGGAAATATTTTCTTAATAATTGATGTGGTTTTTGGATCAAGATGAATATCTAGGGACTGGACTGTGTGTTCAAGACTGTCTAGAAATATAAAATCTCACAAGGCCTTCTAGTAATGCAATCAGACAAGGTTTGATTAAATGGAGGAGAAAATAGCTATTGAACCAGACTATATTCATATAAAACAAGCACAATGGGTTTAATAACTAAGGAAATAACTTATGATTCTCAACTTAATCAATCAATTAGTGAGATGACAGTCACATGCAGATTGAATAAGAATCAATAAAGAACATTCACTCATAATATATCAGAGAACAGAAAAGAAAAGTTTGACCACACAACTGAAGGAAGCTTGCAATTTTTCATATAATAAGAATAGGTCTCTCTTACAGTAGCAGCATGTAGAACCCAAAATCGAACCCTTGGTTCATCTTCTATACTAAGCTTTATAGCATTACAAAACAATTCTGAGATCCTAAAAACAAGGATCAAATATACTAAGAATAGTAATTCAAAATTCTGTTGCAAAATAAGTGGGATGCTTCCCCAAAATAAGGCCAATCCCAGATTTCTCTCTGTTGATTGTTGGTGTAGTGTAGAACAACCTCCCAAGGCTAAATGATCACTTTCAAATAGAGAATAAGTCGAATTTGTTGATGTGGCCAGGTGTCCTTCTTTCTGTCTTAATTAAAAATGTCCATAAACCCTTGAAATAACTCCTTTCTTCATAATATGTCAAAAATAACTGTTGTTCTAGACTTGATAATTCATTAGACATTCATTCGAAAAGATATCGAATCTTTTCATCTCAAAAATCCATGATCTGTGTAAAAACTTGTCCATTCTGGACACACATGCTTTCGGTGGTTATCTGGGAAAGTTTCTGGGTGAGTTAACTACCAAAAGCGCAGCTTTCGGTGGTTAATGAACAGTCGTCCTATTCGCCTAAACCACTGAAAGTCAGAATTTCCAGAAAAAAATTCCTTTTGGAAAAAATCAATTTTCTCAACCGTGGAATGTCCATTTTGCACGTTCAAATGGTCGATCGAAATCTACAGATCATAATATTTCCAATGGTGCAATCAGATTTGGATTTGAAGCTAGGGAAGCTGGAAAAAATTTCGTTACAAGATTAGTCATCGTTCTTTCAAAAATGCCAGTGCGTTTTTTATCGTTAACATATTGGAAGTTGGTGCTTCCATCCAGTTGGTGCTGGAAACACTCAAGGAGTTGGTGCTTCCTTCTAGTTGGTGCTAGAGAAACCAAGGAGTTGGTGCTTCCTTCTAGTTGGTGCTAGAGAAATCAGGGAGTTGGTGCTTCCTTCTAGTGGGTGCTAGAGAAAATAGAGAGTTGGTGCTCTCAGCAAGTTGCAGCTTGCAAAAGAGAGGTTGTAGCCTCATTATGAGTTGGTTCTCATATGTATGATAATGTAAAGAATGTAACTATTACTTATCATATAAATAAAAAGAGGTTTTTACCCTGTATGGGTTTCCTCGGGAAATATCTGTCTCTGTGTTTCTCATATAT
>ML784743.1:822320-867029 GCA_009831015.1 Picea engelmannii
TTCAGTAGAGAATAACCTATTCTTGAAACAAAGAGAAGCTCATTAAGGTATGTGACAACTTAATTTTTTTCTAGAGTATTTTACATAACTAAATGCATGCTTATTTTCTTATTAATTATTTACTCATATAAAAAAAATTCTTTTATGATTCATGCAGGTCTTGCTGATGGAAATGCATCTCATGGACAACTCTTATCAAGTTGTATGGGATAATGTATCTGGCGAAAGGACAATGAAAAGGTAAGGGTTTTGACATGTTTTTAAAAGTAGGCTACAACAATGATGTAGCCCCTTGTTCTTCTATGCCTTCTCTTTTTCTTATCTTTTTATTAGTTGTCAAAATCAACATTTTCTAACATTAAAAGGTCCCATGTCTTAACACACTTTTATCAAGTTGAATGAATCCTTGTTCCTATTGGGATTTTTTTTGGGCTAGCTTAGACTTCCCATTATCAACTCTAGCCACTTCTTACCTGATAGCACCCAATATTACCTAGTTCTCCCCTTGTCTTCTTCATCTCCTAGTGTTCCATGCTCTCCTACATACTCTTCCTCTTTTCCTAGTCCTTCAAATACTTGGGGAAAGTATTGCCTCTCCTCCTTACATTTTCTTCCTTACACCCCTTTTTCTCCATTTTTATTTGGTCACAATATCGATGGTCCCTTATAGGTCATTATCTCAAGAAATACCCTACTTGAGATAACCTATACCTAGTTAGGATCAACTATCACTTCTTTGGTCAGTTTTCAAAGATTTTCCCCTTAATGGTCACATTCCATAGCTTGCAACTATGGAGCCCTTCCCAATGGTGACATCATATCTTCCTTTGATCCTCTCTCCTCCATTGGTACCATTGGTATTTTTCACCTCTACAATTGCATTGAACTTTGGTTGATGCATGTCGCCTCCTACGCTTGCATAAAATACCCCATTGATGTATGCCACCTCTCATTCTTGCACTAAATCTAGGCTACCATGTGTTGTTTTTGTGCTTTTTATGACTCTATATTACTATTTTATGATGCCTATTATTCTCACACTCTCCAGATTATCATATGTCACATGGGATTCATTCTATGTCCTTGACTAGTGTATGGCACCTTAATGACTACAGAAATCCTAGAACAATGAATGTCATTTGTTACACTCACCTTAACTCCAAGTTTCCATATGTTACATTTATTCTTGTGATAACCCTGTATTAGAATGTGTTTCCTCTCTCACTCATGTTCACTCTTAGTCGTTTATGTCAACTCATGCCTTTTTCCAATGTCATTCCAGTGTCATCAACTTCTTTCTCTTGCCTTTGTTAGAACTACCCTAACACCACAACCTCCCATCTTTACCTTTTCATCTATCCTCCAATATTTCCATAAGATATCATGTTGTTAATCCTACCTCACTTGTGGTAATAGTCCAACCTCTGTGATGTAGGTATCTAGCTAAACATGTTATTGCATTTCTCATTGCTCATTCTTGGAAATGAAAGTATGTATTAGTTTACCCCCTGTATATGGAACATATTCATGATGTACCCAAAATTTTGGACCTCATTATTATTGTCCTTTTTGTATGCTCCAACAATTGTGCAAGTGACATCCACAAGTCTCTTCCTATTATATTAGTAATAATCCTCTTATTATTATCAAGGAAGGACTTGATAACTATCCCTTATATACACTATGCCTAAATTATCGAGGCATCAAATAACATTATGTTTTTACAAGAATATTTGAGTCAATGTCATAACGACCCTTTAGGTTTGTAAGAGTTTCCAATTCTTCAAGGTGTTAAGAGCCATTATTTCCCAAACCATTCATAACATAGAAGAAAATTGACCAATAGCTTATACATAGGTGATGAAATAGATTTTACAACCTTTTCATAAATCACAACCTTTTTACTGATGGTATCTTTATGGGTTCAAAACCTTACTTTACAAACCTAACAATATTTCTACCTTTCAACATTCTCATGAACCCTTGGGTTTACCATTACTCCTTGTGGGTCATAAATTTCCACTCACCAAATTCATACAAATTGAATTTTTGTCACTTGCACAAGCCTATATGACATCACAAATATATGAATTCAACTAGGAGTAGACCTTTTCCCTTTCAATTTGATGATCCCCATCAACTTTGGGACTCAATGTCTCTTCATTAAATTCTCCTTCTAATGAGGATGTCATAGACAACTTCAAATGATCCACATATGCATTGGAATATTTTCCCATATATGGTGACCAATCCATGCAAATAACTTTTATTCATTCTTATCCAAAATCCTAAAATATCATTTTAAACCTTTCTTTGGTGGGTGCAACCACACTTGATCAAACTTAGGAGGTATGTGTTGTTAAATTCTTATCATGCCTCTTTTCGTAACTTGATTGAGACATTAATTGTGCAATTAACAATGATATATATAAATGACAAACAATCTTCCAAAATATTGGAATGTTATAGCCTCACAACAAATGAACCAATGTTTGATTTATATCCTTGGGATACCCATGAAATTGTAAATAAAGGATACACTTCTCTTCAAATTATATCCATTATCATCTAGAGTGTGGATTAACAGTTTCTTGAGAATCTATTATATCTACTACACATGAATTACCTTGGTTCAATTAAATTATCTAGGATCAACCAATTTACAGCGAATTTTATATTTCTTAGGTCAATACAAAATTCACATCCTCTAACTACAAAATCCATACACAACAATAATTGCTTTCCAAGCTCATATTTCTTCATGTTGGCTTGCAATTAATTGTGTTGAAGGGTTAAAAATATAATCTCCAAATGTTTCAAATGATCTTCCCAAATCTTGCTAAAAGTCAAAATATCATCCAAGGAGGCTACAATAAAGAAGTTCAATAAATTATCTTAAGATATCATCCATCAATATTAGAAGTGTTGTTATAGTATTGTGTAATATAAATTTCATAATGACTCACTCATTCAATCCATGTGTTTTTTTTAAAGTAATATTCCAAATTATTCTTTGTGTATATTTTCATATTGGTATTCTTACTTCTAATCCAACTTCATGATAACACATGCTTCCAATATTTGGTTGATTAGTGCCTTGATTATTATATATATATATATATATATATATACTATAATCTTGTTCAATCTAAAAGATCTACACATTTTCTCTAACATCCATCTTTCAATAGAAATGTCGGCTACACCTGTGGACCTGCACACCTACTACACTTTTCATCAATGAATTACTTCCTATCTTGTTGAATGCCAAGGTCACCATCCCACTTAGGACAAATCGCTATCCTAAGTTGTTTTTAAAAAGAACTTCTTGCATCTTGTTGAGAAAGTAGAGACATTGTAATATGGCATTGCCATATTACAATGTAATATGGCATTACCATATTACAATGTAATATGGCATTACCATATTACAATGTAATATGGTAATCCCATATTACATTATAATATGGTATATCATATTACAATGTAATAGGGTAATACTGTATTACATTGTAATATGGAATTACCATATTACAATGTAATATAGTAATACCATATTACAATGTAATATGGCATTACCCTATTACATTGTAATAGGGTAATACCATATCTCATGTTATTCTTTTTTTTAAAACTTAAATTCATCGTCACAATATCGACAATAGTTCGTTGGAAGCCAATATTTTATTTTAAACAACCCTGGCAATAGAAACAAAAGTTCGTCGCAATTTTCCATGGTTTTTCATAGTACATATAGCATCTACATCATAAGTTTGGTTTTGACATAAATTTGCATCGCTATTGCCATGAATTTTCTTTGCCATTTTCCATAGTTTTACGTCATACATATAACGTCTACATCGTAAGTTTTTGTCTTGGCATAAATTTTCGTCGCCATTGCGACGATGTTTTGTCGTAATTGGCACGGTTGTGCATCGTAATTGCGACGAAGTTTCATCATAATTTCGACGATTCATAGGGCTAACCCATTTTGATGGTGATGAAACGTGGAGAGCTAATTTCATCAATGTTTCCATGAACACCTGGATCGTGGATATAACGATGAAAAAAAGTCTTGGCTTTCGTGGAAATTGCGACAGATAAGTGTGGCAATATCAACAAAAAACCGTCGCAAATTTGGTCATATGTACTAGTTCCCTCATGGATTACCTGACGGTCCTAAGGCTGTTGTGGATGTTGATAAATCTGAACATGAGTTTCTGCAACCTATCCAAGCTACAATGTTCCTCCTTAACTAGTTTGCAGTGTGAGTTCACAGTGCCAACTCAAATATAGCTTGCACACTTCGAGGAGGTTGTTAGTTGAAGGTATGACATAATCCTTGGAGAAATGGTTAAATTGTAGGCTCCGAAAACTATAAATCCTCATTGACATGATCAATATTATGTGTTAACAAGCATAATCCACGATCTCCTTCGAGTGGTTAGACTGCTTCTTGAAGGACCTACTATGATACCAATTGTTGGATCACTGAGAAGCAGGGGGTGAATTAGTAATCAACAATAATATTAATTTTAAACACATTATATTATTCAATAATATTCAACATTTTATCATTATCATTTAATATATCATCAACAGTATAATCATAAACAACATCACATCACAATAGATACATAGTACACCGGAATTTACATGGAAAACTAAATGGGAGAAAACCACAAAATAGTTTTCTTAGATATCAAAATAATACATCCATTGGAAGCACCAACTTCCTAATTCTCCAGCTACAATTGGAAGGAGGATCTAAATCCCTATTCCCAGGCTCCACCCTGAAGGAATCTACAACTCCCTAAATTCTTTGTCTCCAACCAGAAGGAGGATAAAACCCCTTGAGTTCTTCGGCTCCAACCGGAAGGTGGATACAACCACCTATCCTTGCCCCATCCTTCCACCCTGAAATATAAGTGTATACCAACTATCACTATCACAAACTCTTCCACTGTCACTACCACTGTGCCACTATCTTTGTCACTGTTACTGTCTCATCAACCTATATTTTCTCATCAATCAACTAACACCTGTACCATACCATTCATCAACTATATACCAACATACATACTAGCTCATGCATCAATCATGAACCAAAGATACATCAATAAGTAATAGTGAATCATGAACTAGAGCATCAATCATGTGTAACATGTACCATGTACTATACCATCAACCATATACAGAACTATACCATATCATCAATGAAGTATCTCAAAGAACCAATGCATGTCCCTCATGAATATGCCACCATACAACATAAATATGCCTCAACCATGTACAATTAACTCCAAGATATGAACTATAAGAACCATGGCATATGTTGAAAAACATATAAGAGTGCTCCTCACTCAACCAAGAAACCAAGATATACCATATCCAATTACCAAACACATCATACTAAGTATGCCTCGAGCATACACCATATCATGACCAAAATTAACCATCAAAACAAGTATACAACCATACCAATACCTTTGTACCTGACCTAAAACTCTAATATGTTGACTTGTATACTTCCTTCAGACTTCAGGGACCTAGTACCAACATTTACTCAATCATCCATGAGCCTTTTTACAGATACACAACTTTCTCTTCTACTGCCTTTGTATATACTTGTTTTTATCCACTGTATCCCATGTACATCTGCTCCTTTCTGACCTGTAACCCGTGTATACCTCATAAAATAGGGTTTTTTGGAACTATGAGACTTTTGTCTTCGACCTTCGACCTTCCTTTTCTACCTCAGAAAAATGTCATCACAAACTTAGCTAAAAGATCACTAGTTCACAAGATATATAATCAATGAATGAGTGTGTGTGAGTGTACTTGTGAATGACTCCTTGCAGTATATTTATACTTGTGCTAGTTAACTCCTCTCCTTAATTTAGGGCTTCTATATTTTTCTTGTTACAACAAATTTACTCTTTCATTAAATACTTGTAACCAACTAGGGGCTTCTTGACCACTTCTTCGGGGCTTACAACTTCACAAAGTCATATCTCCTTAACCGTGAGGAACTACGTGGAATTCCACATATCCTAAGAAATGAAAAGACGAGTAATATCCATATATTAGGGTCTTTCCTGCATTTACTATGTCCTTCATGTCCATATTCCTCAACCAACTTTGGGTCCCATAACCACACCTCTAGGGCTTCTTCAAGGGTTGACATCAATGACAACCAAATTATCAACAAGATATATATCCCACATGAATTAGGAAATAAAATATTTTATTGTATATATACACATGTGTATCTAACTCAATCTGACATGCTTTGAAAAGGATTTTCCTCGTGGACTCCCTCGGTGCACTTGTGAGCATGCTTTTATTTTATGCACTTGGTGCTTGACACTGCTTGGTGGTGCATTTGGAGATGACTTTTAAATGAGGCTCGATTATGACTTGGAATTGGATATTGGGTACAAAAACCCAATATTTTTATTTTCCTTAAATTCAAGTCCCAATTGAACTATAAACCATGGATCCATAGTTATAGTTGGGTTCATTTGATGTTTATTTCATTAGCCATGAAAAGGATTCCCTTAGAGAATTATTTTAATAATCCACCCATTTCTCTACTGGAAGTTTAAACTTCCTATAGAGACAGTGCAAATTTAGGTACTATCTCCTGGCTCCAATTGGGGATGATGTCCTTCCTGTGAGGCACCAAAGAACTTTCAGACCTAGGGTCTTTATCCATAAACCTGTAACATGTATATTCTCATCACTAAAGACCATTCTCATAATCCTTGGATCAAATGTATATACAATTACAACTGAACCTGTTAATTTGTTTTTTGAATGACCACTTCTAGTGTACGAACTAAAACAATCCATATGGTGAAAACCAACTGAAAACTAAATGCTTATAGTTTAAAAATTGAACTGAACAAGTGCCCAAATATGTGAGCTTATTTATGTACAACAACCCTATGCTAACCATCTCACTCAACTTGGTCATGTATAACCAAACTTCCAATGGTACCAGGTAAGCATCTTCATGATGGAATGAACCTCCTATTTGTAATTGTTCGAGAAAGCATACAAAGGATATAACATATGAAATACAAATTTCATTGGATGCTCATACTTACAATCATGAACTAGTAGACTGTTGAAATATGAAACATTTTTTAGCTTTGAAAAAGTGGACTCCATCCAAGATGTTACTGGATATTCAAGATCATGAAAAGGTTTTCTCTGATTCAAAATACATAATGACTTTGGTATGAAATCTGCTTCTTTGGGAAAACAATTATCTTCTAGTTCCCTTTGAAACAATTCTTGAATGTCATAAGATTCATAATAATCAAGTGTTGAAATATCTTTTTGAATTTGTTGACATTCTATTTGTGCAAAAAATGCATTGTAAAAACTCAAATAAATGAAATTATCATAAGGCAGTAACATACTCTTTGAAGACTGAACTTCACAAATCTAATTTTCATTATCTGCTTGAAAACTTTCAGGTTAAAATGAATATTTGTGAAAAATTCCTTCAAATTGTTGACTCCTTCTTTCAATAAAACATTTTGATAGGAATTTGAAGCCATAAAATCTTGAATGTCATTATAAACAAATTAAATTTTTGATCATTCATATCAACAAAAGGATCTTCTTGAACAACAACTTATGCTTCAACAGATTGATAATAACCCTCTGCAAAATCATCATCATAAAAATATCCAAGAAAACTCATTGCATAATTATCCTTCTGCTCATAACTAGAAATTTTTTCTACTGTATATAAAAATCATCTTGTTGTTTTGAATCAAGAGCATATGCATTTTCTACATCCCTGACAATAGAAAAATCATATTCACTAGTTTCAAGATATGGAGAGAAACAAAATATGAAGATGATGAATCAAAATATTGAAAAACATGAAAGCATAGATCTGATCTATGATTTTCATAATACTTCTCCTGCTCTTTTGCATCTAAATCTTCATCACAAATATGATTTTGGAGTTTTCCACAAGCCCAAATATTGTCCTCTATTTCTTTAGCATCAATAAACATCTTCGACAAATTCAAATACTTCCTCTCTCTAATATAAAATGCCATGTCAGTATGATGGGCTGATGTGTAAAACAATATTGTAGAAGTTCCAGAAGGCTAAATATCTTTAGGCATAGTGAGCTAAAAGTTATGGAATCTCCTATTGAAATTGGTAACAGATTCATCCTTCCTTCTCTTCATGGCATAGAATTAAAAAAGGTATTGATCAAAAAACTTCCTTTCACCCAAATTTCTTAGGAAAACATCATAAAATTCCATCCAAGAACCTATTGAGTCAACCTCCAAATTTCTAAACCATATCCTAGATTCTCCATGTAAAGGCTAGAAAAATTCTCTCGTAAACACATCCTCATGCATGATTTCAATAAGATATGTAAACCTTTAAAAAAATTCAATGTGTTTCTTTATTGTCACGTGTTCTTCTCCATTAAAATTAGGAAGGTAATTTAAAAAAATGGAAGGATAATAATGAAGGATGAATGGTTATTTCATAGGTTTATAACCTTCCCTAATCTTAGAATAAACTTTAGTGAGATGACTACAGGGTGGAATAGTGATTTCAGGAGGTGGTAAATCGTCTTTAGAATCAACAGGTTTACAAGACTAATCATGTTCTGGAAATATTTTGATGTGGACATCATTTTTCTCAGTAGGCTCAGCTGAAGGAATTAGCTCAAGATCAATAATGAAAAAAGAAAAAACTTATTTTCTCAAATATGGATATATAATTGTAGGATTATAATCATCTTTGTATACAAATAAAAGGATAATTGTTTTCACACATAATGGAAAATATAGGAAAGAATTGATGAAAACGAGTATAATTTCTTGGAAAAAAATCATGACTTGATACCTAGTCTTCCCATATCGTCTTTTCATTTTTTTGTCAGCAAGGTCCATCCCCCAGTGGAGTCTTTTGATCGTGGAGTTTCCAGGTGAATGATATGCAACCAATATTCAATGATTTATTATTTTTCACCATCAAGAATCATATCTCTTCATTGTCGTACTCCCAAGGAAGATACTTTGTTCCTCTGCTCCCCGAAAATGGTGCCAAAATATGTTAGCTCTTGAGATGTTATAAGACTACATTAGAACTATGCCCAACACATCTTGAAAAGGATTTGATGTTTGTCTTGTATGGTGGATCAGGTAGACTATATTGAGAAAGAAGAAATGCAAAAAATTAGACTTAAGAACACCCTAGATCAATGGTCAAGGCCATTGGGCATGGAGTCATCTATAGTATCTTATGGATCTGTTGGGCCCTTTGTTTTGTTGATTATAAGTTGTGCACAACAGATTGAAAATTCATTTTGGAAAAGGAAATTTGCGCAAGTTGTTGAGAAGATGAACAACACAAGAAAGGAAGAAATAGAAAACAGTTAAAGGGACAGCACAACAACAGTAGCAAGATCAAAAAAAGAAAGAACTCTCGAGTTATTAACCAGGGAGATCAGATTATATATATAATATTAATGTGATTGTAATAGGCTAATGATAATGACATTGATAATGATAATGACACTGATACTGAGAATGATAGGCTAATAGTGAAACGTTAATGAGAGGGATGGAATGTCATTATTTCCTAGCATGTTATTTCTGAGTTATTACTATTCCTGTTGTAAATCTTGATCATGTGATGAGAGTCATTGATTTAATGGGCTAGTACTATAGTATTGTTGAATAGGAAGATCTGGGTGAGAACCAAACAAACAATGTATTAGATTTTGGTATTATCAATATAAATAGAGTCCTAAATTTTGAATTTACATCTTGTGTATTCAGTCTTAATGCATGAATGAGTTGTTGTTATTTTTTATCTTTATGTCTGATGTACCTAAATGTGTCTTTATGAATGGAAACATAACCTTGTTTCTTTATTTCCAATTTGGGAATTCCTTAGGATTGTTACCGGTTTAGTCTATTATGTGCAAGATTACAATTAGCCTTGATACCTTAGTGGTTTGTCTAATTATTCTCCTTACCCTTACCTCTCTTTCATGTATCGGTTGAACTTTGAGTAAGACTTCTTCCCTCTCGGGAAGATGAAAATGCCAGTGCTCTAGACTACTTTAGTACCTTTTGTTGGTAACCTAATAAGGACCCCGGTATGAACACTTTTGCGCCAACAAAATGGTTATGTTGCGAGGACCTATGTTGTGAAAGGGAACTTGTGAGGAGAATGCTTCCATGGATATATAGATCTGAGATTTGGCAATGGTGGGAAAGAAATTGTGACACCTTTATATGGAAGGAAGTGAAGCTGTGAGGAAAAAGTGAGAGGAATATGAGAGATTTTGTCTTTTAATAAAAAAGATCGAGCGACCAATATGAGATATTCTAGGTTAAATTTCCGAAAGAATTATTCCATTGGATAGATAGGCTCGAAGAAGATCCAGAATTCCAAGAATGTGTCAAGAAGACCTATAATTGGAATACATCAAAGATTCCAACACTTCATCCATTGGATCACCAGATCACGTGAGCAGTCGATTTCTGGGTTCACATGACTCTCGAGGGATACATTGTTTAAATTGTAGCCAAGAATCACCAATATTTTTCACGCATGGAAGAAATTTTCAAGAAAGGTGCGCACGAAATATTTTTGAGGGAAATTCACCTGTGGATTAAAGTATTATTTATGGAGGAGGGGATGATAACTATTCCCTCAACTAATATGGCAACCTAAACACCTACATTTGGGGTAGGGTGATTTTGGGGTAGGATCATGACCTAAGAAGGGGGAAGGTTTCTTTGAAAGATGGGGGAAGATCAAGAAAGGAACGCAAGAAACGAATGAGCCTTAAGGAGAGATGCCATTGTTGAGAAGTGGTGGCGTGGAAACGTAAAGAAAGCAGTGAAGCAGTCTAAGGTGTTGCGAAAAGAACTAGGATCAAGAGGAAAAAATGAAGGAAGGAAGGAAGAGTTGAGGAAGGTGAGAAGATAAGAACGACTGGCTAGTCTAAGATTGCAACAGAAAGAAGCACAGAGAGAAAGGATTCCCCATATGGGTGGACGAGAAGAAGAATGTGGAGAAGCAATGAAGGACGAAGAAGGTTTGGACCTTGCGGGAGATCAAGAAAATTCAACCCCGATAGAAGGAGACATCAGGAATCACACAGAGAAGGCTACTCCATAGGAAGAGAACAAGACCCCCTAGATCAAAGAAGCCTACCCAAAATTCAATGAAGCTAGCCCTGAATCACCCATCCCCCTGGTTTCCTCTATACCCGTGGTAAGTTCTACATCGCCTGCTTATGCTATTTCTATTCCTTCGCAACCAGTTAGTCAGAATCAATTTGTAAGTGTAAACGTTAGGAGGATATTAGGATCCCTAGGCATATCACAACCAGAACCATTAGGTTTTATTATAAGAGGAACATTGAGACCCACAATGGCTGGGAATATGGGAGAATCGATTGCCTGATACCCAAAATTTTGGGGTAAAGGGGATGAATATGTAGAGCAACATTGGTTCTTATGTGAATCCATTTGGAGGTCTAGAGGGACTCTCGATGAAAATAAGTTAGTGGATTTTTTGACTACCTTGAGGGTTCATTCTCTAAAATGGTATATGAAGGCTATAGAACCTGGGCTCCAAGGACAAGCGTTCACCCTTGGCCAAGTTCATTTGAAATTTATCGTTGAATTCAAACTACCTTAGTTAGAGCAACAACCTCTCTCTAAGTTGTAGGAGATTCAACAAAGGGAAGGAGAATCTATCTAGGAGTATAACCAAAAGTTCAAGGATTCAATTGGGAGGCTAGTGCATCCAATTCATGAAGATCACCAGAGGGAATGGTATATTCAAGGATTACTACCTCTAACAATAATTCCTTTAATGCAATAGTGGATAGCCACATCAATAGAAGCCTTGGATCAGTCGATGAAGTTCAAAGCCATGGATGGTTATCCAGGCAATCTGAGAATGACCAGACCCCCAGTAGATGCAAATTTGTTGCAACTTCAGTGACAAATATCATCGCTAATGGAAAATATTCAACAATTAACCACACAAATACCAGGACGCCCTCAGGTTTGGTGCACAGGGTGTTACATACAAGGGAATCTAGCAAATGAATGTTCGCACATGAGGAGAATGGGACCTCTTCAAAACCTGATGGGGCCTTCAGGTCCTATGGGAGGAGTTGAGCAAGTGTCTCCGACTCCACCATTCAATACACAAGGGCTATATAATACCTTCCTAGGAGTTCCAACTCTTTATACAATGGAGTATTGTGAGATTTGTCAGACACAAGGACATGCGCCAAGTGTCCTATTATGCAGAAGTACACAATTGTGCCCAATAAAATACACTGTGATTTTTGTGCATATATGACCCATGCCACAAATTAATGTAGAGTGTTGGACGTACTTGATGATACATTGGATCGAAAATCATTTAGAGTAAATGAAACCCCCCAGGGACTTGGAAGAAGCCATGGAGGAGGGGCTAGAGGTGGATTAAGAGGTGGGAGAAATGGAGGCCGAGGGCCAAAAAAATGCTACAATTTTAATGAATAAATTCATTTGGCCAGAGACTTCCCTCACCCAAGATGACCATGGTGCTCACATTGCAAAAATAATGGGAACACAATTGAAGATTGTCCATAATTGATCGCAAAATGGGAAGATCAAGTTTGTCAACTCGAGGCTAACCTCATAAGATCAGAATTAAAAAGGGAAATCGAGGGAAAAATAACTAAGATTAACATCATCACTCACGGAGGAGAAACTATAGGGGAGATGCAAACAATCAGCCAAATATTCAAAAGGTTATTCCCAAAGATGATAGGTATGATCCTACGAAACAAAATTTGTTTTTCGAAAATGCAATAGATATATTTAAGAGCGTCCCCATTCCATAAGTAGTAGAGAAGCCTCCTAGAGCCTCATGTCAACCTAACCATGCGCAAGCCCCTACCTCGCCACCAACACCCAAGAATTTTGAAATTCCAAAAAAACACCCTAACCAATCTCAAAGTGTAATCAACCTGTGGTTTCAGTTATTCATTGATATCCTAGGGGATGACCAACTTACTGAGAAGTTATGAAACTCCCTGTACTTGATACTGGGGAATGAGGGAACCTCAAAATCCATAGTAAGTACTAACCTCCCTGAGAAGAATACCCAGAGAATACAAAGATGAAAGGTGCGAATGGGAAAATAATTTAGGTTAGAAGCCCAACTAGATGAGTTTGAAATAAAGGATGGCATGCTAGATTTGGGATCAGATCTTAAAATCCTACCTAAAAATACCTGGGAAGCTTTGGGAAAACCTCAGTTAGTATATTCCCCCATCTAGTTGAGAATGGAAAATCAGTACTGCATCTTCCCAGTTGGAAGGATTGAAAATGTGTAAATAGATGTTGCGGGAGTTAAGACAACAACTGATTTTAGGTGATTGAAATCATGGGAGATAAGGACCCCTCCCCTGCTCTACTCGGGATTGATTGGGCATATGAAACTTATTCTATAATTGATCTAAAGAGGGACACCATGAAGTTTGAAACATATGGAAGAAAATTATTTCAACCCTTAGACCCTTATCTGGGGCGTAGATATATTGAACCAGTGGACCATAATATGGAGTCATAGGCCCTTGACCAATTGTACACCATCACATAAGGAGAAAAAACAGATTACATCAATCCTACAACAGATGGATTAGTAAGCTGGAGAAGCATACAATCTGTTGATGAGGATTCAGAAGCAATATTTGATAATTGGCAGCAAGGTTCATATGAGATATTTTCAAGGCGATGCGCAACTGTCAGGGAAATAACATGGATTGAAATTGAGGCCAGAGAATATACTACATACAATGGTACCTCATGGGTAAACATTTTTATCACCAAGATGGAAGAAAATATAGTGGAGGAACAAAGGATTTTTGTTCTTGACTTAGCCTCGCAAGATACCCCTGCTAGATGTTGGGCCACCCATAAAGCCTCGATTATAGAGTGGGAGGATGTAAATAAAGACATTTGATGTCGATTCTAGGGGAAGGATTGGTTGAAAGAAGAAATGAGGATATATTTCTAAGATGCGCAATTGTTCGACGGATGATCTGAACCTCATATGTATATTGAGCATTTCCTAAAGCAGTGGAGAGCTACGAAAGTACCCTCTCACCTATGGGTCCAAGTATTTTTCCATTCATTGAGGCCCATTCCAAAGTCCTAGTATATACATGAGGATACCATAATATAAATGATAACAGTTCTGCAAGGATTTTGCCTTTACAAGTAAGTATCCTGAGCTCAACATTGTCCTTCAAATAATCATGGAAATTCTTTTTACTAAAATTTGTAAAAGGAGATCAAGCCCAGTAGTATGTGATTACTATGTTCACTTGCTTCAGTCTATTCTGAGTCTTGAAATTGATAAGATATATGTACCTTTTTGTAAAGTTGAGAGAGACCTAGAAAACCCTGATGGTTTAGAAGAGCTTAGAAACTTAGACATTAAAGAAACTGAAGGCAGTAGAGAGATTCAGGATACCATACCCAATCACACATGTAGCTCCTATAATCATCCACTAAAGTTGTGGAAATTCAGTATAGGGAGTGTAGAAAATCCTAAGATAACATCTATAGGAGACTATTGGGATGAGAAAGCTATGAAATAAGTACATAGTCTGTTGCAGGAGTATGAGGACCTGTTTCCAAAAATGTTCTCAGAGACAAAAGGAATAAAACGAGCCATGGGAGAAATGAAAATAGAGTTGAAATCTGACCCCAGACTTGTGAATCACAGACCATACCACCTCAACCCTATAATAAAAGAAAATATTAAGAAAGAAGTGGACAAGATGCTTGCAGCGGGACTTATTTTCCCTATTGAAGAAGTAGAATGGATTAGCCCCATAGTTATCCAAATTAATAAATGAACAAAAGACATTCAATTCTGTGTGGATTATAGGAGTCTGAATTATGTGTGTATGCATGATCCATTTCCCACACCTTTCAGTGACGAGGTATTAGATCAAGTTGCGGGAAAATAATCTTATTCATTTACAGACAGATTCTCAGGATACCATCAATCCAAAATCATATAGGATGACAAGAAGAATACCACATTCATAACCAAATAGGGATCATTCACATACAATGTAATGACCTTTGGGTTGAAGAATGCCCTTGTAGTTTTCTCTTGAATTGTGATAGCATATTTTCGATAATTCATCCACAAGTTTGTAGAAGTCTATATGGATGATTGGACGGTGTACATACTGTTAAAATATCATGTCATCCTACTCAGGTTAATTTTTGATAGATGTCGTGAAATGTAGATATCTCTAAGTCTAAGAAAATGTATTTTCTACGTAGCGCATGGAAATCTACTAGGACATATTGTATGCAGAGAAGGAATCTTGATAGACCCAACTAAAGTTGTGGTCATTCAGTATATGTCGCCACCTACAAATGCCAAAATCTTTCACTCCACACTGGGACATACAGGATATTACCGTAGGTTCATTAGAAGATATCCAACTATTACAACACCCCTTGAGAAATTGTTGAAGAATTTTGAATTGTTTCGATGGATGCCTACGTGTGACAAGGCATTTGACATTCTAAAAGAGAAGCTAAGTACTGCACTGATATTGATATTTCAAAATTGGGAAATTGAATTCCATGTACATGTGGATGCATCAGGCCTCGCCCTAGGAGCCATTTTAGTGCAACTAGGGGAAAGAAATATGGACCACCCTATTTACTTTGCCAACAAAAAACTATCGCAAGATGAGTGCAACTACACAACCACTGAAAGGGGAGGTTTGTCTATTATTTATGCATTATAAAAGTTTATACACTAATTTTTAGGCTCTCATTTCAAGTTTTTCACTGACCATTCTGCATTGAATTACCTAGTCAATAAACTAGTATTGGAAGGAAGAATTTGCAGATGGCTATTGTTGTTCCAAGAATTTTTGTTTGAAGTGATTGCCAAACTAGGAAGATGCAATGTAGGTCCAGATCACCTTTACAGGTTGGAGTTGGGGGAAAGTGGCAGAGCAATGGAAAATCACTTCAAACAAAAATTCTTGGGGGGAAAGTGGGAGAGAAATGGATGATCATCTCCTGGATGTAGACCTGTTCTAGATTGAGGCCATTACAGAGTATCTTGAAGACATTGTTTTCTTCCTTAGTACAGGAACCTACCCAGAAATGTACTTTGCAAGCCATAAATGACATATGGTAGTTCGCACAACAAATTATCAATTGATTTCCAAACAACTTTACAAATTAGGACTCAACACCATCCTTAGGAGATGTGTCTTAAACCATGAAAGGCAGGATATCCTGTGGGAATGCCACAGTGGATTTGCAGGAGGACATGTTGGAGGTAAGGCCACGACATAGAAGGTACTTCACACTAGGTAATGGTGGGAAACATTATTTAAAGATGCTAAGGAATATTCTAGATCGTGTGACACTTGCCAAAGAGTAGGAAAGCCGTCTTGAAGAGATGAATTACCCCTTCATCCAGTCAGAGCATTTTAAGCATTTGAGAAGTGGGTTGTTGATTTTATTGGACCAATCAACCCCTCGGCTAAACACTCAAAATACAGATACATCATTACTGCAATTGATTACCTTAAATATGGGCTGAAGCAGAGGAAGTCTAAGATTGTTCTACATACACGGCTCCTAGATTTATCTTCGAGAATGTTATCACTTGGTCTGGATGTTATAGAAGTATAATGAGTGATCAGGGTACTCATTTTATCAGCAATACAATTGCATCGTTGACAAATGAATTTATTATACAACATCATAATAACATCCCTAACCATCCACAAGCTAATGGTACAATAGAATCCTTTAATAAAATTCTCGAAAGAGGACTCACAAAAGTATGTTGTGAAAACTGGGAGGACTAGGATGATAGAGTCCAGTAGTCTTATGGGCTTACAGGAATACCACGAAGAAGTTACACAAATACACCCCATTTTAGTTGGTCTATGGAAAAGAAGCGGTTGTACCTGAAAAATTTATCACCCCTGGTATTTATATAGCATACGCTACACACATGACAGATGTTGAATTAGCTGCACAAAGGATTGAAAACTTGCAAGAACTTGAGGAAGAAATATTTTTAGCATATTTTCATTACACAGTTAATAAGGCCATACATAAATCTTGGAATGATAGGTATATTAATTCCAAGAGATTCACTCAATGGGATAAGGTGGTCCTCTATGACAATCAATATCAGAAACATCCAGGCAATTTTTAATTGCATTGGTTGGGTCTATTCATAGTTGCAGAAATCTGACTTTATGGTGCAGTCAGGCTCATGAAGTTAGATGGTATCCTTCTACCAGGATGGGTGTACTACACCCGCCGAAAACCCTACATTTATCATTCTTGAGTCAGAGAAAGGTTTCTCCAAGCCAATGGAGCATGTACAGTAGTTAGATTTTTATTTCTTGCAAAAAAATTTAATTCAGTTAATAAATGTTGGAATGTGCATTCAATGTGCCATGACAGATATTATGTTTCAGTCTAAGCATTGATTTTCCACAGAAATTCTTACTCAGCTGCTCAAGATCCGAAGAGCCACCATTACATTCAATGAAGCCATTTAATATGATGGGGACCCCCATTGTGATCGGAGGAATGGAAAATCCCAGCCCGATCATAACCCACGTGCCACATGTACTCAACCCTGTCATACACTTGATGAAAACCACCATAACCCATCAAAATTTTCGTTAAGACATAAATGTGTGATACACGAAAATTCCATCGGTATCCTTGCGATGATTCTCAACCGTTAAAAATATAAGCACCTCATCTCAACCACGCCCCTGTCATTCTATTCATTAAACACCAAGATCAGTTGATAGATCTTACCCTGTTACTTGTCTTGTTGGACACCTAAGCCTAAAACCATGTTTATGGCCTAATCATGAGTGTCTTTATGGGCGCTTACATAAATTCTCCAATTTATGCAGTTATAAGACTCAATCAATGCACGAGTAGCACCACCATTTGTTGTTAGTGATATTTTGAATTTCTTTCAATTGTGCATACCCCCTGATATTTTCGTTCTCCTATTACAAAGACGACCCCAATTTACCCAGAAATTAAAACACTTCAGAGATACCATGCCGAGAGAAACAGGATGTCATAGTTCAGCTGCCAAAGAAGCAATCCTAGATGAACCATATGATCCCCACATCGAGATCTTCAAGGATGTCAAGGGAAAGACAGAGCAAGTAAATCTCTTGGACTTGGATTTGGTGGACCAAGTGTTGTTCCCAAAGATCAACATCGATGTGCTCTGGGACATGGCTCCATATTCCATGGAAGGCATGCATTTTGTTCCCAAGACTGAATTTATCAACCTATTCAACTCTACAATCATGAAACTCAGATACTTATCGGCCTTCGGGACCACTAGCGAGGTTGCGCATTGCATGAAGTTCTTGATTAGCCGAGTACATGACAGAAGTCTATGGCTCAACCAGATATATCCAATTCATGAGGATGACATCCACCAACTCATTGTCTTATCCCTCGAGGGTGAGGATTTTGCCAAAGGATTCCAAGGCCCGAGAAAGAACAGGAAAAGAAAGGTGAGGTTAGCCTCTATGAGAAGTTCCACACATAGAGAGGTGGTTGAACAATAAAGATTGAACCAATTATTCCATAAACGGTTCGAACTGCCTACTATATAATCACAGGAAAGGTCATGTGGTCCTACTACAAAGGTGAATGCATCCTCGATGCACTCTCGATAGCTTATTTTTGTGAAAATGGAGATGTATTCAATTGGTGCATCTATATATTAGAAGAACTCCTGGTAGTGTGTGAGGAATCTCGGGAGAAAGGAGGGACCTTCACATATGGGTACCTGTTAATAGCATTCTACATGTAGAAATGGAAGCCACCCATGGGGAGATAGTTGGAAATGGTGCACAAAGGTCGCCTTGCTAAAATGTTTGAACCCTAGCACTCGAGGGAGGACCAGGAGAACCAATAATTCAACAATGTCACTTTCTCAAAGTGGTACAATTTACATATTGACGCAACTTAGAGATGGCGTATACCACAAGAGTTGCTAAAATTGAACACCTGGAACATTACCTTCGGCTTGGACCGCCACAACACTCTTGTATGGATCGGGAATACGAAGCCAAAAGATTTCCACTCGAGGTTTCTCCCCTTATACTTAGATGAGGAGACCTTTGACAAACAATTCATGTCATGGACTAGATTCAAGCACAATCCATAGAAGTTTGGAATGCACTACCTCTTAATTGTAAATCTCCTGAAGAAAAAGGAGCAGGAAGAAGGATTTGGGCTGAGATTTGTCCCAATGGAGAAGAAGAAAAATGTCCCGATGCAGATGGATGCAGAGGAAGAAGAGGATACACAACCTATGGAATGCAAGAAGAGGACATTGTCAATGTTCCCATAGCTTCTGGGCCAAGTTGTGTTATCAGCTAAAGATGTCAATGACATCCTCATTACCTCTTTCATAGTAGATCCTCTAGTTAAGAAACCAAGGAAAAGGCTCTCCTCGATAAATATTATGAACCCTCAGCCAATATCCTCGACCATACCTCATACTCGAGAAGCCACTCGAGTGGCCCAAATAGTGATTGACATCCAGGATGACCCTGAACTCGATACCACTGCATCCACCACCACAGCCTTTGAACAACCCCCATCACACCCACATCCCCCATCGCCACCGAGGTGGGATATAGTCGGGTAATATAGATGGGATCAACTTCACATTGGCTAGGTCATCTCTGTGTTTGCTTCACTTTTCTGCTGATGGTTAGTGTTGTCACAAGAGTCGACTCTAGGCTGTAATAGAACCAAGCTTTACCACATTTTAAATGAAATAATAAATTATCACTAGGAACTTGACTTGGGTTTCATGCAAGTAAATTATGAGATAACCAAGAACCACTTTTGATTAGAAGTTTCCCCTTCAAACCTGAGAGGGATCTCTCAAATATATGTCATGATAATATATTCAATAAGATTAATAGTGGGAAGATCTATGGGTAACAGAACGTTTTGAGGTTTTTAGGGTTGGTGGTTTGGACCAGGAGGTATTCTATTGGGCATGGAGTCAAATGATCAAGAAAATAATAAGAGTGTTTCAGCAATGGAAATCCATGGAATAGAGGCGAGGTAGAAGTTGATTACAGAGAGAAGGATTTATAAAAGTATGGCAATAGAATAGAGAGAAAACATATCAAAATGCAAGGAGCACTTGGCAATGAGTGAATTCCAAGCATAAATCAGTGGAAAGATATGGTTGGGACAGAGAATATATCCAAGGATGAATTCTAAACCTTCAAATATATACAAGAAACAACCTATAACATGTCCTACAATAGAGAATCTAACAAATGGATGAATTCCATTACAAACACAGTCACAAATCGAGAATAAAATGGAAATAAACCCAAGTGAAATGATGCAAAAATGAAGCAATAAGACATTCTATACAAACAACATCACAATAATCTCTGATATAGATAAAAAAATGCCCTGCACTCTTTTATTAAACATGAAAATAAATGCTACAACCCAGGAGTACTAATCATGTCTGTCCTTTTCCCCTTTTACAAATATTCCTCATATATGTATTGAGGTCGAAATCCTATCTAATCTAAAAGATAACAACAGTTACAACCAATTCTTGAAACTTTCTGCCATAGAAAATGGGCCAAACTGTCAAAAACTAGGGCTGCGGTTACGGATCTGTATCTCTCGAATAGTGATAGTTGTGTATAAAATGAAAGAGAATTTTGTGAACATGTTTATTCTGAGCAACAACCTCTCTCAGTTCCCTGATACCCCTTTTCATTTTTCCCAAATCTTCATTTAACAAACATGTGTCAAAACAGGAAAATATGAAATCCGAAAATTAGGGCTCGGAGATGGATTCGACTCTCCCAATATAGGACACCTGTAGGAAACTTGAAAGAGTATAATTATCTCTGATGTGTTAGGAAAAACATCCTCCAACCGTTTCTCAAAATGATACTCCAGTCACTAAACGAACCTCATTTGAAAATGTTGACTCAGCACAATAAAAGCGCCATATTTCTTAAAACAAACCTCATATTGCGAAGGACTTTTGATTTCCTTACCAAGCTCCAAATTAAATTATGAGGACACCAATGGATATCTTAGAATGTTTATATGTCGATCGACTATTCGAATGTGAAAAACGACCTCTCCACGGCTGAGAAAATTGCATTTTTCTAAAGTCGTTTTGCATATGACTGGAGTCTCGATTTCTGGTTTTCAGGATTCAAGGAAACGAAGCACTGGTTATTAAAATATTCACGTCAGCCAAATCCCTGAAACATATCTCAGGTTTTACATTGCACTCTTTCGGGCCTTCGAGTTTTAGGTATCATGTCCTCAAGAGTTATGACATGCAAGGAATCCCGATTCGCGAAATCACGATGGGATTAATTAGATGATAATCATTTGTTTTAATCTATTAATTAATCACTAATAGAAATTAATCTTTAACCTTTCGTGTATTTAAGTGTCGGGACTTCAATAATACTTGACGCGAGAAATATTGAATCGCGAAATTGCGATGAGATTTATTAACATTAATCTTTCTTAATCTTTATTTGACCCGGCTTATCCTTTAATACTTTAGTGAATTTGGGGATCGGGGTTGTAGTTATTAAGATATCTATGTTGGCCAAATCCCCAACGGAAAAAAACCTGGACTCGTGATATTTTTCTCCATGTGGCTTAATGCTCGGTGTATGTGGTCATTCCACTGCTAATGCTTCCATTCATTCTCCTAAGTGACCGAAAGCCAAAATTTCAATATTTGTTACAACAGAGGCTCCATATAGGGATGGTGCTTTCCTGCAAAGTGCCAAGAACAGTAGACCACGTGACTTCATCCATTGGGTGACCTAAAGTCATCCTTATCAAACTCTGAACTTTGTATCTTTACTTTCACCTTTCCGAAACAAAAAAATTCTTATGCATTCATTGGGATATGGAGCCGTAATGCTTTATACAAAACCATATTAGATTCCAAAATAAAGCAAAAACATATTGAAAACCACTGTTGTACTCTAGTACTCAAAGTCGAGCTTATTTATATACATCACCTACTCTAACCGATATCACTGCTTTGTTCAAGTATAGGAAAACTTCCAAATCAACCAAGCGAGTATCTGACTAACAAACTTAATTATAATTCCATATTTGAGAAAAAGGATGACAGAAGCAGCTGCAAATTTCAAAACATGCCCTGGGAGCAGGTACTTATAGCTTTGAAATTCAGACTTCAAGAAGTTGGAAATAAAAAATCCAGTCCCCCATTTTGACTCCATATAAACTGCTATTGGATCGTAGAAGGGAAGAGATATACCACTTTCACAATTAATCCATGCTTCCTCCTGTTGGTCAAGCTGTTTGAAATGTTTTTGCGCACTTTGTCCATTGCTGATTTTTTCTTCCACAGGTGCAAAAATGTCACATTAAAACTTACTAGTTTGTTGCTCAATGGTTTCTAAATAGGGAGGAGAGATCAATTGTTTTCGTATCCCCTCCTTATGTCCTTCACCTGCTGTCCAAAGATCTTATTGGTAGCTGTCATACATAGGCTGATCTCTTTCATGATGTTGTTGATTGATTTCCTGTTGAACCAAAGTTTCTTATTGCTCATTGTCTTCAGAAACACTTTCATCACATTCATCAAACAAAGGAGGACTGTTGTAAATTTTCATGTGTGATGAAAAATAAATCTTCTCTTCTTTTTCTTCTGGATATTCATCATAAATAGTTTCATCAGATAACTCAGGAGTGTCATCAGTTAGACAAATGCAAGGAATATCAACTATGAAGCTATCTATCTCGGATCCACACTCCTCCAAATCATAGTCTAAAGTATCTTCGAACAACAAACATTCTTCAAGGTTATTAAACATGAAAACCCTATCTTCTTCATGAAACAAAACAATGTCTACAAGATGATCCTCTAGCTGGAAATCATCATCATAAATTGATTTAATAACTTCCTCTAAAGTTCCATGGTTGTCATGATTTAAACTTAGATTTCCATTTTCAATAATAGAAGAAGTTTCACTCACATGTTCAGGACTATGTGAATGCTACATATCTATGTAAGCAGGGGTTGCAACATGATTGTTCAGAAGCATATCTATCTCTTCTTTTGTTAAAGGAGGAGGTGGTCTATGCAATTTCTGGATCAAGCAACTATTGTGTTCTTTCTCTTCTGCATGTTGACCATGATGTTGAATATCTTCTTCTTGAATGTGATCACAAGAGGTATCATATCGTAATTTTTTATCAGCCAACTCTTCTTCATACTGATTATCTTCATCGACTTGAGAAATTTCTGATATTCCTTCCTCCTCTTCAAGAAGATGTGTTTGATCTATTTGTCTTATAAATTATATATTACAACAATCTTCAAAAAGTATTTCAACTGAATAGATTCTTTTACAATGTTGATGAAAAAGTATGTGAAAATATTTCAATGAAGGAATATTGGAATGAGGTAAATATTTATACCAGAGTCTAGCATCTCTTTCCAATGAAAACATAAAAAGTTTCATGAGGACATCTTCATGATGTATATTTAATTAATCCATGAGATTGTGGAATTCAAACAAGTGTTGGGAAGGATTGTCATCCACATATTCTCCAAATTTAGGAAGGACATCTTCTCAAACTTTAATGTCTGGAACAGTGTTTGGAAAACCATAAACATTTGCAAAGTCCAGAGGAGAAAACCTTGCAGCAATCCAAGCAGCGAATGAATCTGACATTTTGAGACCAGTGGAGTTTCCAGTGAATCATGTAGAGTCTTCGAACCAAGGAGTCGCCAGGTGAATGATCACAACCAATTGAATGTTTATCCCTTGTTCACCATCAAGAAATAGATCTGAACTTTTTGTCTTATCCCAGGGAACATAACTTATTTCCTCCATCCCCGACAACGACGCTAGAAAATGTTGTCCCAAGAGTCGACTCTAGGCTGTAATAGAGCCAAGACTTAGCACATTTTAAATGAAATAATAAATTATCACTAGGAACTTGACTTGGGTTTCATGCAAGTAAATTTTGAGATAACCAAGAACCACTTTTGATTAGAAGCTTCCCCTTCCAACCCGAGAGGGATCTCTTGAATATATGTCATGATAAGATATTCAATAAGATTAACAGTGGGAAGATCTGTGGGTAATAGAAAGTTTTGATGTTTTTAGGGTTGGTGGTTTGTACCAGGAGGTATTCCATTGGGCATGGAGTCAAATGATCAAGAAAATAATAAGAGTGTTTCGGCAATGGAAATCCATGGAACAAAGGTGAGGTGGAAGCTAATTACAAAGAGAAGGATTTATAAAAGTATGGCAGTAGAATAGAGATAAAACATATCAAAATGCAAGGAGCACTTACCAATGAGTGAATTCCAAGAATAAATCAGTGGAAGGAGATGGTTGGGACAGAGCATCTATCCAAGGATGAATTCTAAACCTTCAGATCTCTGCAAGAAACAAACTATAACATCTCCTATTATAGAGCATCTAACAAATGGATGAATTCCATTACAAACACACTCACAAATTGAGAATAAAATGGAAATAAAACTAAGTGAAATGATGCGAAAATGAAGCAATAAGACATTCTCTGCAAACAACATCACAAGGATCTCTGATATAGATCGAAAATGCCCCCCACTCTTTTATTAAACATGAAAATAAATGCTACATCCTAGGAGTACTATTCTCATCTGTCCTTTTCCCCTTTTACAAATATTCCTCATATATGTATTGAGGTCGAAATCCTCTCTAATATAAAAGATAACAATATTTACAACCAATTCTTGAAACTTTCTGCCATAGAAAATGGGCCAAACTACCGAAAAATAGGGCTGCGGTTACGGATCTGTATCTCTCGAATAGTGATAGTTGTGTATAAACTGAAAGAGGCTTCTGTGCATATGTTTATTATGAGAAAACACCTCTCTTAGTTCCCTGATACCCATTTTAATTTTTCCCAAATCTACATTTAACAAACATGTGTCAAAACAGGAAAATATGAAATATGAAAATTAGGGCTCAGAGATGGATTCGATTCTCCCAATCTGTGACACCTGTAGGAAAAGTGAAAAAGGATGATTATCTCTGATGTGTTAGGCACAAAATCCTCCAATCATTTCTCAAAATGATACTCCATTCGCTCAGAATCCTCATTTGAAAATGATGGCTCAGCACAGTAAAAGCGCCATATTTTTTAAAATGAACCTCATCTTGTGGGGGACTTTTGACTGCCTTACCAAACTCAAAATGAAATTATGAATACACCAATGGAAAGATTAAAATTTTATGTGTTGATCGACTATTCGAACACGAAAAACGACCTCTCCACAGCTGAGAAAATTGCATTTTTCTAAATCCGTTTTGCATATGATTGGAGTTTCAATTATGGGTTTTCAGGATTTGGGGAAACCAAGCAGTTGTTATTAAAACATTCACATCGGCCAAATCCCCGAAACAGATTTCAGCTTTTACATTGCACTCTTTCGGGCCTTTGGGTTTTGGGTATCATGTCCTCAAGAGTTATGACATGCAAGGAATCCCGAATCGCGAAATCGCGATGGGATTAATTAGATGATAATCATTTGTTTTAATCTCTTAATTAATCACAATTAGCATCTAATATTTAACCTTCCATGGAATCAAGTGTTGGGACTTCAATAATACTTGATGTGAGAAATCCTGAGTCGTGAAATTGCGATGAGATTTATTAACGTTAATCTTTCTTAATCTTTATTTGACCCGACTTATCCTTTAATACTTTAGTGAATTTGAGGATCGGGGTTGTAGTTATTAAGATATCTACATCGGCCAAATCCCTGATGACAAAAAACCCAGACTCATGATATTTTTCTCCATGTGGCTTAATGCTCGGTGTATGTGGTGGTTCCACTACCAATGCTTCCATTCATTCTCCTAAGTGACCAAAAGCCAAAATTTCAATATTTGTTACAATAGTCGGGATGATCTGGCTCCACGAGCAGTCGATGAAGAGGCTTACAGTCCTCTCATCGATGACCCCTATATACCTGCAAACATCGACATTTCTCTTTTGGTCATGAGGTCGATGAGAACTTCCTCGACAATTTCCTCTATCATGCTGAACTCGTTCGACATACACGCTCAAGTTTGAAACTCTCGAGTTCGAGAGTAATCTCTCAATGCAGTGGGATAGATGGGAAAAGTGCGATGATCACGATGTGAAAATCAACTAATCTGCGGACTCAAATTCACGGTTAGCAAAAAGTGTTATCGGTGCATGACACGAGGGGATAAATAAATACTTGGTAACGAATCTCTTGCAACGGGTAATAAGCCTTCATTAACTCAGTTCTATCTGTTACGACATGGTCCCAACAGTCTGGTGGTAAGCTATTTAACCATTAAGGACTTTCTTCCTGTTCAGGGCATCAGTCGAATAGTTATACTGTCTCTAATGGCTATATTTCTTCTCCATGGCGAAGTGCCATGTGACGTTGTTCTGGTATTTCGGCGAAGCTCCATTTTTGTAAATTTTCCTTTTGCGAATTTCCCTCAGGAACCTTCTGTAACTTTTCAATCTTAGCTCTCTTATTACTTAGTTTTCTAGCCTTATTTCTGGTGAGCTTCATCTCAGAATTCCTTTTTCCATTCTAATTCTTATCTTCTTTTGGCATAGTAACTTCGCATTGTTGAGATTCTCTCCTAGAAATCATGGGTAATACTTCATATTTATCTGGAATAAGTACTGCAATATTCTGTGGGTCTTCTAGTGTTCTTCCAACTTCGACATTCCAGTCTTTGGTTTAAATAGCTTCGCTCGGTTCTCTTGTTCTTTAATCAAGTGTGCGATCCTCCTAGTCATGAAATCTTTTATCTCTTGCTTCTTTTGTTCTAAGACTTCTTTTTCTTCCCTTCTAGCCTGATCTCTTTCAATACAAGGTTTTTTTAGCAACATAGTAAATGGAGCATTGTCCTAAATAAATTTAACAACTTCAAATTCTTCCTCTATAGAAGTTCCCTTGGCACTCATAGATATCTAGGTAATATTTCCACATAGGTTTATCATCTTTTCTATGAATAGTCCTATTTCTCCTAATGAAGGAATCATAGTAGGCTCCCCTAAAGTTTCCCAAGTTCTTTCTGTCATGATATTCACCTGTGTTTCTTCATACAGAACACAGTCAATGTTGAAGTCTCCTATTCTTTCTTCAATGCATTATTTTTCTTTGAATACCTCTGATAAATTGATATTTTGGTGACCATTCAGGATTTCTTTCATATGTATAAATACTTTCTCTAATTTTTTCTGGGGTTCTACCATAATCTCAGTTGCTTGACTTTTCTCGTGGTCTTCTTGTCTCATATTCATCCTTTCAAGATGAGCAATCATTCTAGGGCAATCCAAAACTTCATGGTCCATAGCTTTGCAACAGAGGCAACTAGGTTTTCTACCAGGGCATTCCTTAGCCAGATGTCCCAGTCTTCTGCAACTGTAACAAAGGGTTAACCCTCTCTTTCTCTTAAATGATCCGCAACCTTTCCTATACTGCATGCTAGGATCATAGTAGTTAACCTGCAAAAAAATATTTCTAGGATCTTGCATCCATTTGTTAGTCCAAACATTATTTCTATACATAGGTATAACACATTTTTCACTATTCTTATCATATCTACTTATATCACATCTTCTTTCGTCTGTCAGTGCCCTAGTTTTAAAGCTAGGAAAAATCTTATCAAACATGCCTAGATACATACTTTAGAAACAAAATTTCCACTAATATTACTTCTACAAAACACAAAGCTTCCAGATCTAAAACTTTTCACTATTCTTACCTTTATCAGAGCACAAAGCATTCAGATCTTACCTCTTTTCTTCAGATCAGACTTATTTTCTTTAGCATAGAGCTTCACAAACCAAGTAGAGTGATGCACGCTAGAGTGACATATCTACGCACAGAGATTTCACAATTTCAAGTCGGATCTTTGCACAAAGATTCTTCTTTCTCAGTTGCCAGCAATCACAATTTCAGGTCCCAGCAACAAAACCATTTGTTGGAACAAGGGCAGACCCAGGGTTCAATGCTACAACAATGCACCAACAAAACCCTAAATACCGGCCCTTTTGGAAACTCTTGTGAAGAAGATGAAGTCTAACCCAATGTAGAGGCAGGGGTGGTTGCAGGACTCATATGTCTACAACCTTAGCTAGGACACATATCTGTGATTCTAACATTTAACAGAGAACTTAGCAGTAAACATTCATCAACATTCAGTTCTTGGTAACAACGCAAACAAACCCTAATTACAGAGCATCGCAGTATCCAACCAGATCTAGCATCTAACAACACTTAGCATAACGAAACAAATATGGTCTTAATAGATTCAACACTAAGCATATGTATATCTGTCAGATCTAACATTCATCCATATTATTAATCATTAAGCATTGACAGATCATTCATCTATATTAAAGAACTAATCATATTAACATATAAGCACATCAACACATTGCACAAAGTAGAGAAACATAGCATATACATGGTTCACCCCCCCCCCTGGGGCTACGTCCACCAACTCTTATTCTCTTCTATTATCTTATGTTAATCAATTACATGCACAGAGCCTCAAAATCCCTACTCCGCATAAGATAGGAGATATGCATGCACCTCACCAGATCCTCCTTCCTCGAGCTAGGTTACAACACTAGGCCTTCTACAGTCACTTGCACTCARCTCTGCAAGCTTCACACAGTATGCACAGAGCACTTACAATCCTTCGATCACATAGATCAATCACTAGCACTTAGCACATTGGCCTAACATCACATAGATGCCCCTCCTTACATTGCCTAGACATCTATTTATACTTTACAAAATAGGCCTAAACATGGGTAAACCCATGGGCTGACATCCCATACCCATTACATAATCCCAAACCCCAAAAAGGGGTCGAGATCCCGCGATCTCTTCTTTGTATTGTGATCCTCCTTCTACAGGTGGTCGAAGTCCAAAAATATGTCAAACTTGACCAAGGATCTCCCAAAACTTGGTCAAGGGACAACATAATTAAAAGTCTCAAAGTAAACATAGAGAAGATGTAAGGTAGATCTCTAGAAAATGCACAAAGATAAAGATTATATACATATGCGAAACATGTAGGAAGACACAATGTAAACAATGAAAAAAGAGACAAATACGATGCAAATGAGAGATAGTTGAAATATCGGTAAGACATAAATAAAATACAAGTCATATATGAAAATGGTTTCATATATATGTAAATTTGATGGAAAAAAAATATGCATTTTGGTTTCATATAGATGTAAATTTGAAGAAAACAAGTCTCCATAAAATGCAGAAAAGACAAAATGTAGATGCATAAAATACACATTGAGATGTGTTGGTCCTCATATTAAAATTAAGGCTCAAAGAGTAACGTCAAGCATGAGGAAAGTTTAAAGAGAGTGTTTTTAAAGAGTTCTTTTTCTACCTTAGTTATATGAGAAAAATTCCTTAAACGAAATTAACAGTATGGAAACACAGAGGTTGTACTTCGTGTATGAGTCAAAATTGTAATATTGAATGGTGTGAGGGAAAAATAAAAAACTATTAAACAAAGCAAGGCATCAATTGTTTAAGAGTCTCACCTTGTTGCAGTGGAAAAAAATAGATAGTGTACCCTTGATTAAAGGATAAGATATAGTAATCCACACAGATTGCAGGTCTTGTTTTACTCACAGTAAGCACAAAGGAAACAATTGCTTACTTAACGAATTAATGATATAATAAGATTACAATAGTTTTGATACTAAATTGCAATTAAACATTTATAAAGGAGTTGTATAAGGAAATGTTGAGATATGGAAAAATAGAAGAAACACATAACCAAAACTGAACAAAATTTGGAATCTCTATCTGCACTTGTATTAATACTCAATAAGGAGAGTTTTCTCTATTGCATTCGGCAAGAGGAAACCCTTACTAGATCTCCAATCTATGTATTTATACAAAACTGTCACAACTCAAAACGATCGGACTTCTTATAATTAAAAATAGCAAATATTTGAAATAAGAAAACAGTGCATAAAGAATGACGAATTTCATTGGCAATCTCTGTTATCTCTTCGTCTACTGGCCGAAACACTTCCTTTCCTCATTCATTTAGGTTGGACATATTTTTCTTCTAGTCTTCTTAATAATTTGGCATAATATTTCAGATGTTGTAGTGTCGTTACCATCTGTCCCTTCAACCACGTTCAGTAATGAAATGACATTTCCTTCTCACCACTGTTCTCGCTTTTCCATGCTCGATGCATTGGTTGCATCTATCTAAAAATTCCACCACTATCTTTGATGGCTCAATGGTTTCATTCACCTCAAAAATGTATAATTTCTTTTCCACTTGAGGTAGTCTTTCTTTGATTCTTTTCACTTCTTGACTCAAGGTCTGGAACTGTAAACATGGGTTCACTAGCCACTTATTTATCTTAAGGAGGTCAATCTAGCTCATTTCCTGAATGGATACCAAGGTTTCTTCTATGTTCTTCTTAGAATTATGTTGGCTTGTTGCAATATCAATTTTCCCTAGGGCCTACACGATACTTCTTCCCTCAAAATCAATCAGTTTTTTGTTTAAGGTTGATAATGTTTCTTGACAAGCATCTTTCACCTCCTGATATAATCTCTTGCTCTCTGCTAAATTAATTTCCCATACCTTCAGGGCCAGATTGCCCCTTATTTTTTTGGAGGGGGAAAGCTGAGTAAAATCGGGGGAATTATATTTATGTGCCAATATGATGGCCTCTTGAAACTTAGCTCGAGCTGAGTGAGTTTCTCCTTCCTTAATATAGATATCTTTTAGAGAGAGGTCTACTGGATGGTAGCATTTATGGATGGCATCAAACTTCATGAAAAGATCTTGCTGGGTCATTTCTAGTTTTTTGTTTACCTATAGTGCTTGATTCTGAAAAGATGATATCTCTACTGATGTACCTTCATTCAAGTTCAACCTAGATTACAATTTCTTTATTAACTCCTCTTGTTGAGTGACCAATCCTTTGTTGGCCTGTGAATTCCGATGGAGCTCCTCGAGGTTAGCCTCCAGCTGTTGAATTTGATGCTTATCATAAGCTCTGATATGTTCAATATATTGGTTCATATTATTCTTCACAGTCTGTTCCATGGTCAATATTTTATCTTTCAACTACCCTACCAATATTTTTTTCTATTTTAGTTGATATGACAAATTTTCTACAGACCACTGATTTGCAATGGCAAAGGAACCTAATGAACCTACAACTTCCTTCATGAATTCTGGATCATCATGATCATTTCCATCATATAACATCCTTTTCATTTTGGTTATTACCCCATCCTTTTGTTGTTTTTCTTGTTTGAAAATGGCCCTACGTTTCTTGCTGAAGAAGAAGTCTGAAGGAGTCATCTCTTCGGGTGAAATTGGGGTGAGATCACCTGTAAAAATGACTTCGAAACTAGGATTTTCGAAACTAGACTGCAAAGGTGTCAATGAAGTAATAAGAGTACCGATCTCTGTAGACAGTTGTTTCTCAGTAGTGTTGGTAGAATATGTGGTTGGTGTCAAAGGATGTGTATCCTGCCCTTGCTTTAGGAACGTTTCGATTTGAGTCATTGCCCGAAGGCCTAGTGGACTTGATAATGAAACTTTCAATTCCTGAGTCATAACTTTGGAACCCCTTGGGGTTTCCTTAGTATCCTATTTACTAGAGTTCCCTGATTCAAAACCTGGAGGTACAAATTCCTGTGTCAGTGAAGTGGCTATCGATTATCCCTATAGTATTTTCAGCAATTTGTTTCATCTGTGTCTTTGGAAACTAAAGAATCCATCATGTTGATCTGGGGACAAGGTTTGGAATTTGTTCAATACCTCCTCATAATACCTGAATCCCCTGAATATTTCATCATGTGGGGAGTTTTCATGCACATATCTCTTCAGGTTGTATTGTGCCAGGTGGTTCTCCACGATTTTGTGTGAGTCATGCCTTTTAAATTCGATGTCAACCAACTTGACATCCTCCAAAGATGCAACCTCCACCTTGGAATGACCAAAGTCTAATAGTGAAAACATACCAAAATGGAGAGGGAATGTAGGCCATACATTTTTCTAGGATTTGTTTAGGTCCTTGTTGATTCCCCCTGTCACTGTTTGATAAGCTACTTCTCGGCATACTAAACGGTTTGGTAAAAATATCGAGAGAGAATGGGGAGGGACTTAGCATATGAAAACCCTGATGTAAGAGAAGTTTTATTCAATGAACCAATCTACTATGTTGCCCAGATTTCCCATGATTCTGTATGAAATTCCAGGAGGTGGGAAACCATATAAATCTATATGAACAGGCACCACTACATGGTGGCAGATTTCATAGAATAAATCTTTGGCCTTGTCCTCCCACAACTTGGAGTGATAGAAGTGAATAGGTTCTGTGTTGGTCAGGGTCCAGCTCCAATTCATCAGTGGGAAAAGGGTTATGAAGAAAATAACATCCATGATATACGTGGACATATAGAAAGGGGTAGGCTTCCCCTTTGACTTCACCAATTTGTAATCAGTAATTTCTTTAGCCAAGTTGTCTGATAGAATTGTGGCCCAATTAAAAGAGTATCCCTCAACCACCTCATGCATAATAAACACCCATGCCACTGGGAAATGAGTAGGAATCTTCTTCATGAATAGTCTACAGATCATCATAGCTACATAAATCATGTGAGTATCCAATGATGTTGTGGAATACATGCCATGAGCGTCAGCCCTGAACTTCTCTAGGTGTCCCCACCAGGACTTGATTATATCGGGATAAATATTGTCATATTGTATGCATACTTGTTTCTCAAACTCCACCATAAATGCATCATTGTAATTATATTTAGAATCGAGAGATAACTTATACATTACTTGGAGGTGTTCTAGTTAGAAAGACTCAACAACAACCTTTTGATAGTTGAAAATGCTCCTGGTTTAAACATCGAAGTTTTCTAGGGCCCATCTTATCATGTCATTATATGGCATGAATATCAGTCACGCAACTATCCTATGTAGCTCAGAATGGGCTATATATCTAAGTTTAGCTCTGTGAGTATCATCCACTTTATCGCCGAAATCTTCTGGGCAATTTATAATCTCATGTTCTAGAATCTCGAACACCTATGTCCAAGATTTAACAGAGTCTATATATCATGGCGTAGTGTCTGATAGAACATATGCATTCGGATTTGAACCTTCAGCAGTTGCATCAGTATTATTCATCATCTTCCGTGGTGCCATTATATCGAGAGGAAAAAACGAGGTTACCTATTACAGAGGAATTGCATGAGCTTATCAATTGGATAAAACTTACTACTTTGCGGAAGATGAAAATGAAATTCAAAATAAAGTATTTTTATTCACATAAGGCACATTGATTCGAGTATACCTTTACTGACGAAAAATTTATTAACTTTAATGGGAAAGTATACCTGGCAATCTGCAATCTATGCTAAAAATAATTACCATTGATTTGTGATAAATGTCATTAATATTCGGTGGTTCATGTTCGGGAGTTTTGGATGAAACAAAATTGAAATTTCTCAAATCATGAATCCACAAAAGATTAATTATCTGATAATCACTTTTAAGTTTTAATTAATCATATTTAAGTTCAAGTGTTTCAGAAATTCGGACTTCGGAGATTTTTAAACGTACCTCGAGAAGAAATCCCTGAAACCTGAAACTGCGAAATGATTAATTATCTGATAATCTCTTTTAAGTTTTAATTAATCATATTTAAGTTCAAGTGCTTCGAAAATTCATACTTTGGATATTTTAGGATGTTATGAAGGGTAAACATCCGAACCCCGAAGTGCGAAGACGTTAATTATCTCTTGACCAAGATTAACTTAATTTATTAAAATTTAATACTTCGACATTTTAGTGCTTCGTGGATTTACGAATTAGCTCTTTGTTATATTTCGGAAGGGTCATCTCCCGTAGTGACATGTCAAAGATGACGTCATTCTAGATGACGTTTCAAGAACAGGGGGTGTCAGGTGTTACTTAGAATTGTATGAATCTTCAAATGAAAATGTCAGAAATGGGTGCCACATGTCAACCCAGGGAAGACTCAAAAGATACATGTGTACTATGACTTGTGTCTTTTAAAGTTTTATGAAAAGTGTTGAAGGGACACTTTCGGGTTTTGGGTCTTTTATCTTTAAGACTTATCAAAACGATCGAAGCGTGAAGCTCCAGAGTGACCTTTAGTGATTTACCTCTTTAATAATTAGGTGGCTCCAAAACTCAGGGAAAAATAGGATCGTTAGATCAAACAGGGAAACTTCATCAACGACAGATATCATCTGCACCTTATTACCAATTAACCAGAAATGAATTTGATTTAAATTTCGAAAGTTAATTTATGAGTTACCACTATGGGAAAGATTATATTTTCATGAAGTGGAGAATGTAAAGCTCAAAGTTTAGGATTATATATGTTCCAACATAGGATCCATCTGGTGATCACGTCTCCCTATGAGGCGCGGAAGAACAATAGACCAAGTGCCTTTATTGGGTAAATGGAGTCATTATTGCATTTCTGGGAAACACCTTTGGGAAAAAATCATACAGAAAAAAATTGAACTTCAACTGAATCTCAGAAAACCTTCAAAACACATTTGATTATTGATCTCAAGTTAGGCTATTAATAATTTCATTTTCCTAAAATTGAGTTTGGATTTGCTTAATATAATCAAAATAAATTTAACTGAAATATCAGACTTTGGTCGATTTCATTCGCATCAAGGCGAAGTAATTTTAATAATTTATATAGGGAATCCCTTGTCGGTTTAGAATGTAAATATTACCAGAAAGAGAACTAGATACTAGAGTATGTTTATACGTGTATGAAATCCTTACAGAAATCATAGATATTGCTTCACTACTAGCGAGCATGTTCAGTACCCCAGTGAAGTTATCTACATCTTGTTAAATTTGGCAGCATCGATAGTCATTCTCCAATGAGAGGCCATATGGGCCACCCTGAGGCTAGCTAGGGAGATTTAAAGAATCAACCAGTATTGCGAGGTATTGACAAAAGCCAGTGGGAGCGTACAACCTCTGTGAGTCAAACCAAAAGTCAGGATGAACGAGATGCTATATGATTCTAATGCAAAAGTCAGGGGGAACATACAACCTCTTTGAGCATAGACAGTCTAGTGAAAAAGTTAGGGGGAACGTACAACCTCTGTGAGCATAGACAGACTAGTGCAAAAGTCAGGGGGAACGTACAACCTCTGTGAGCCTAGTCAAACCTTGTGAGCCATGAGCAAAAGTAAAGGCATCTAGAAAAAGTTAGTTTGAATATAAAATTCATATGAGCTAGAAACAAACGATATTCCTAATATTGCAAATGATATAAATGTATTGATATAGTGCCTTGGCACGTGTAACATTATCCACCATGAAGAGAGTTTTGAATTTCCTTATCAAGAGTCTTAAGTCTAGTTCTATTTTAGAACTAAAGTGTAATGTTGAGTTGTAACTGAAGCCTTAAGTCTAGTTCTATTTTTAGAGCTAAAGTGTAATGTTGAGTTGTAACTGAAGTCTTAAGTCTAGTTCTATTTCAGAACAAAAGTGTAACGTTGAGTTGTAACTGAAGTCTTAAGTCTAGTTCTATTTTAGAACTAAAGTGTAATGTTGAGTTGTAACTGAAGTCTTAAGTCTAGTTCTATTTTAGAACTAAAGTGTAATGTTGCGTTGTAACTGAAGTCTCAAGTCTAGTTCTATTTTTGAACTAGAGTATACCAGTCTCAAGTCTAGTTCTAACTAAAGTATGAAGTTGAGTTATGATTAAAGCATGCAAACAAGTTACTATTTTGAACCTCTCCTCTTCTCCTCTTCAGCCTATATAAGCAGAGGTCGACCCCTCTCTTCAACACAGTTTTGATATGTAGGTTAAGGGAGAATCAATAGAGGAGCATATCAGTGACAAAGATGCATCATACCAAAGAAACATATCATTGATGTATATCAGCAGTAGAGGCTGCATATCAGAGGCATATATCAACAACATGCTAGTGTTGTATATCAAAAATAGAGGAAACATATCATAGGTGTATTTCAGCAAGGTCTCTTAGGTCTTTGTCAGGTCAGATTCATCTTGGCAAGCTCTTTAAGAGAAGGAAACATTCATGGTGGATATTTGTAAGTGATCTTAAATTATTAATGCAATAAAGGAATATCACTTGCTAGGGGTTTTATCCCTGTACAAGGTTTCCCCACGGTATATGTGTTTTTGATGTGCATGCTTACTTATCTACATAGTTATTGTTATTCGGTTATTATTTGGTATTGTTGAAGTGTATTAAGATGGAATCAAAGTGTTGAAGAAAATAAAAGAATTAATCCGCATAAGAAATCAAGATCATAATTTAACATGGTATCATAGCTTAGGGTGTGTTAAATGTGTTGAAGTGCAGCAGCAGGTACACATAGATCCAAGATAGCTTGATTAAGTTTCCAGTGTGAATTCCATGGCATCCTCTATTTTAGTCAAGGCCGAGAATAGGCTCGGAGGAGCTTCCAACTTCAATCTGTGGAAGCTCTAGATAACAAATATCTTGCAGGAGCATGATCTTGAGCAATATGTGACCAAAATGGTGGAGGAACCCATGAATAATGAAGGAAGAGTGGCCTTCAGGAAGAGTCAAGCAAAGTCCAAGTGAATCATCTTTGACTCAGTCAAAGAGAGTATAATTCTTGCAATGACTTCGTTAATGACTGCCAAGGATTGTATCGATACCTTGGTGAATCTATATGAGAAACAGGCTCCAAGTCAGAAGAGGACACTTAAGCACAAGATTAAGTATTTAAATATGGAGAAAGGTGAATCAGTGGCATCTTTCTATTCCAGGATAGCCCATATTAGAGATCAACTTTTGGTCACAGGGGTGACAGTGGACGATGATGATTTAGTGTAGGCCATTTTTTACGACCTTCCTTCTTCATGGGAGACCTTCTTATCCAGTGTAAGTGGGAGAGATATTCAGCCCATGTTTGAGAGGTTATGGCATGATTGCCTCCAGGAGCGAGCCAACGAAAGAAGAGCACTCAACTTTAGAATCAATATTCAAGGGAAAGAAGAAAGGCACTTTCCAGAAAGGCTCTCAGAGGAAGCCAAACACCAAAGGTACATTCAAATGAAAGAATATTGATACATCTAATATTAAATTCTTTAGTTGTAATAAGTTGGGTCATTTTGCTAAAGAATGTTGGTTTAGAAAGAAATATCCTAGGAAAGGGAAACATCATGCCTCAACTGTTGAAGATGATGAATCCAAAAGAAATCAGAAAAATCCTTCTAATGAGAAAGAAAATAGAAAATAATATTACTTGGTTTCTGCCTTATCCATTTCAGTTTTCACGGGGCCTAAAACTTGGTTAGTAGACAGTGGTGCATCAAATCACATGACAAGGTTCAAGGAGATCCTCTCAAATTTCGAGACAAAATATTTTGCAGAGCATGTTGAGCTTGGGGATGAAAAATGTTACAAGATAGATGGAGTAGGATCTATCTCCTTCATATTGGAATATGGGGCTAGACTTCATATTGATGAAGTATCATATGCTCTAGGGCTCAAGAAGAATCTACTATCAGTTTCAACCCTTGAGGAAAAGGGATATTGGGTGATTTTCAAGTACAAGAAGGCACTACTGTGGGCTAAAGGTAGCCACTTAAGTACAACATAACCCATTGGAAATCGCAGTGGAGGATTGTACATTGGGTCAGGACAGTCAGTTCAGGCATTGGCTCATGATGCAACTAGCTCCAGCGAGTTGTGGAAAAAAAGACTTGGACATCTTCATTTCAAAGCTCTTCCATATCTACAGAAAATGGTATGTGGCATGCCCTCTATTTCTTTTAGTAAAAATGAAATTTGTAAGGGATGCATGCTAGGTAAAAACATAAAGAAAGCATTTCCTAGTAGTGACAACAGATCTCAAGGCATCTTAGATCTGGTTCATTCGGATGTATGTGGTCCCATGTCATCTCCCTCACTCAGTGGTTGTTTGTATTATGTCATTTTTATTGATGATTACTCAAGAAAATGTTGGATATATTTCCTTAAAGATAAAAGTGACACATTTGATAAATTCAAAGAGTATAAAGCCTTTATTGAAAATAAGATAGGGAAACACATCAGAATCATTAGAACAGAAAATGGAGGAGGGTTTGAATCTCTCCAATTTGAGGATTTCTGCAAGTCAGCAGGAATCAAGAGATAGTTGACCATGCCATATAACCCTCAGAAAAATGGAGTTGCTGAGAGGAAAAACAAGACAATTTGTGAGGCAGCAAAAGCAATGATGTTTGACTGGGATCTGCCAAAATCTTTATGGGCAAAAGCTACCTCCAATGTCGTGTATATTCAGAATAGGTTTCCACATGATACTTTGAAGGACAAGACTCCTTAATAGGTCTTCTCAGGGATCAAAACTGAAGTAGGGCATATAAGGATATTTGGGTGTCCTGTGTATATTCATATCCCTAAGGAAAAGAGGACAAAGATGGAACCCTCAAGAAAGAAAGTGGTTTTTGTGGGGTACAAGGAGAACTCCAAGTCTTATAGGATTTATGTACCAGGTTAGAGGCAAATAGAGGTAAGCATAGATGTTACTTTCCATGAGGAATCCACATTTAAGAAATCCAGAGAGATTTAGCAGGAATCAGAAGCAGTTCAACAGCTTCATCCTCTTTCGAAAATGAAGAGTCAGATGATCATAGGGAGGAACCTCATGAAGGACCAAGTAATGAGCCCCTAGAACCTGATGAAGTGTTAGAAATAACTCTTGAATAACCTCCAGCCAAAAGAAAGCCAGGGTGGATTAAAGAAATAGTGCAATAAGCAGAAAGGATAGATGCTCCCAAAGGATATTTCAGGGAAAGGAAGAGGCCTCACAGGTTTGGAGGCTATGTTGCACTGATGAACAACATTAGTGATGTCAAAACTTATTTATTTGAAGAAGAAGATAAATTACGAGTATGGAAGGATTCCATTCTTGAGGAATATAGGTCTGTTATAAAGAACAATGTTTGGGACATTGTGTCGAGGCCAAAAGACAAATCAGTGGTTTGTTCCAAATGGATCTATAAGAAAAAACATGCAGTTGATGGAAGTGTGGAAAATTTCAAAGAAATATTTTTAGCCAGAGGCTTCACTCAAAAACAAGGAATCGACTACGAAGAGATTTTTTCCCCTGTAGCCAGTTATACCTCCATTCAAACTATTATTCATTTAGCTCCCGTTCTTGGTTGGAAGCTACATAAGATGGATGTAAAAACAACATTATTGAATGGAAAGATTGAACATGAGGTCTTTTTGGAACAACCAGATGGTTTTTTACTGCATATCAAAGGCACTCATGTATGAAAGCTAAGGAAGACCATGTATGGTATTAAGCAAGATCCAAGAGTTTGGTATGAGAGGATTGATGGCTTTCTTAAAAGCCTCAGCTTTTAGAAAAGTGATGTTGATGAAAATTTGTACTTCAAGGTAAGAGGTAACCAACCTGTTATACTAATCTTGTATGTTGATGATATCTTTATAACAAGAGATGAAGGGATAATAGCCTGGTGTAAGTGGGATATAACCTCAATATTCGAGATGAAAGACTTAGGCTTGATGCATTACTTCCTAGGATTGGAAGTATGGAAAATACAGGGCGAGATATTTCTGGCACAAGGAAAATACACAATGGATGTACTAAAGAGGTTTGGTATGATGGATTTCAAATCCATGTCTACTCCGATGATTACCAACCTGAGGAAGCTGCATGATTTTGATACAGGTTCAGATTTGGTGGATCCCACCATGTATAGACAGCTGATTAGATCATTGATGTACATGATCCACACTAGGCCAGATATATGGTATGCATTGATTGCAATGAGTCAGTTCATTAATAAACCGAGACAGAGACACTGGGTGGAAGCAAATCACATCTTGAGATATCTCAGAGGGACCATTACTTATGGTCTGAGATATACATCCATTGGTGGTTTATTTTTGCATGGGTTTGCAGATGTTGACTAGTCAGAAAGCCTAGTGGATCGAAAGAGTACTTCCATATACTGCTTCATTTTAGGATCCATTATGATCTCTTGGTCAAGCAAGAAGAAGGGATCCATTGCACATAGTATAGCAGAGGCTGAGTACATTGCAGCAAGTGATGCTAGCAAGGAATCGATATGGCTCAGAAAATTGATTTCAGGGTTGTTTGGTGACACGATTGAGACGACGATGGTTCACTGTGATAATGAAAGTTGCATAAAATTGACAAAGAACTCGGTATTTCACTACAGGTCAAAACATATTGACATGAGGTACCACTACATCAGAGACTTGGTCCAGAGAAAAATTGTAAAGTTACAGTACATATCCATGAGAGAGCGAGTAGTTGATATCCTGACCAAGCCTCTGACCTCGAGACTGTTTTTGCAGCTAAGAGACAAGATTGGTGTGGATGAGAATGACTCCCTCTCTGAGAGGGAGTGTTAAATTTGGCATCATCGATAGTCATTCTCCAATGAGAGGCCATATGGGCCACTCTGAGGCTAGCCAGGGAGATTTGGAGAATCAACTAGTCTTGTGAGGTATTGAAAAAATCCAAGGGGAACGTACAACCTCTGTGAGTCAAACCAAATGTCAGGACAAACGAGATGCTATGTGAGTCTAATCCAAAAGTAAGAGGGAACGTACAACCTCTATGAGCATAGACAGTCTAGTGCAAAATTCAAGGGGAAAATACAACCTCTGTGAGCATAGACAGACTAGTGCAAATGTTAATGGGAACATACAACCTCTGTGAGTCTAGTCAAAACTTGTGATCCATGAGAAAAATTCAAGGTATCTAGCAAATGTTAGGTTGAATATAAAATTCCTATGAGCTAGAAACAAACAAAATTCCTAATATTAAAAATGATATAAATGTATTGATCTAGTGCGTTGGCACGTGTAACATTATCCACCATGAAGCAAATTTTGAATTTCCTTGTCAAGAGTCTTAATTCTAGTTCTATTTTAGAACTAAAGTGTAATGTTGAGTTGTAACTGAAGTCTTAAGTCTAGTTCTATTTTAGAACTAAAGTGTAATGTTGAGTTGTAACTGAAGTCTTAAGTCTAGTTCTATTTTAGAAATAAAGTGTAATGTTGAGTTGTAACTGAAGTCTTAAGTCTAGTTCTAATTTGGAACTAAAGTATAATGTTAAGTTGTAACTGAAGTCTTAAGTCTCGTTCTATTTTAGAACTAAAGTGTAATGTTGAGTTGTAACTGAAGTCTCAAGTCTATTTCTATTTTCGAACTAGAGTATACCAGTCTCAAGTCTAGTTTGAACTAAAGTATGAAGTTGAGTTATGATTAAAGCATGCAAACAAGTTACTATTTTGAGCCTCTCCTCTTCTCCGCTTTAGCCTATATAAGCATAGGTCGACCCCTCTCTTCAACACATTTTTGATATGTAGGTTAAGGGAGAAGCAATAGAGGAGAATATTAGTGATAAAGAGGTAGCATACCAAAGCAACATATCAGTGTTGTATATCAGCAATAGAGGTTGCATATCAGAGGCATATATCAGCCTCGAATCACTTCATTCGAGGATTTATATTTGATGGCTCAATGGTTTCATTCACCTCGAAAATGTATAATTTATTTTCCACTTGAGATAGTCTTTCTTTGATTCTTTTCACTTCTTGAGTCAAGGTCTGGAACTGTGAACTTGGGTTCACTAGCCACTTATCTATCTTAATGAGGTCAATCTGGCTCATTTCCCAAATGGATGCTAGAGTTTCTTCTTTGTTCTTCTTATAATTATGCTAGTTTGTTGCAATATCGATTTTCCCCAGGGCCTCCACGATACTGTTTCCCTCAAAATCAATTAGTTTTTTTTTCTAAGGATGATAACTCTTCTTGAAAAGTGTCTTTCACCTCTAGGGCTAATCTCTTGTTCTCTTCTAAATTCGTTTCCCATACCTTCAGGGCCATATCGCCTCTTATTTGTTTAGAGGGGGGAAGCCGAGGAAAATCAGGGGAATTATCTTTCTGTGCCAATATGATGGCCTCTTGAAACTTAGCTCGGGCTGAGCGATTTTTTCCTTCCTTAATATAGATATCTTTTAGAGTGAGGTCTACTTCCTGGTAGCATTTCTGGATGGCATCGACCTTCATGAAAAGATCTTGTTGGGCCATTTCTAGTTTTTCGTTTACCTCCAGTGATTTAGTCTAAAAATATGATATCTCTATTGATATACCTTCAGTCAAGTCCAACCTGGCTTGCAATTTATTTATTAACTCCTCTTGTTGAGTGACCAATCCTTTGTTGGCCTGTGAATTCCGATGGATCTCCCCGAGGTTAGCCTGCAGTTGTTGAATTTGATGTTTGTCATAAGCTCTGATCTGTTCAAAATATTGGTTCATCTTATTCTTGACAATATGTTCCATGGTCAGTATTTGATCTTGCAGCTGTCTTACCAATAGGTTTTGTTGTTGTATCTTCTCTGCCAAATTTTCTATAGACCACTGATTTGCAGTGGCAAAGGCACCCAATGAACCTGTCACTTCCTTCGCGAATTCTAGATCATCTCGATCATTTCCATCATATAACATCCTTTTCATTTTGGTTATTACCCCATCCTTCTATTGTGTTTCTCGTTTGACAATGGCCCTTCATTTCTTGTTGAAGAAGAACTCCGAAGGAGGCATCTCTTCGAGTGAAATTGGTGTGAGATCACCTATAAAAATGACTTCGGAACTAGGATTTATGAAACTAGACTGCAAAGGTGTCAATGAAGTAATAGGAGTATCGATCTCCATAGATGGTTGTTGCTCAACAGTATTGGCAACAGATGTGGTTGGTGTCAAAGGAGATGTATCCTGCCCTTGCTTTAGGAACATTTCGAGCTGAGTCGTCGCCCGAGGACCTAGTGGACTTGATAATGAAACTTTGAATTCCTGAGTCACAAATTCGGAACCCTTTGGGGTTTCCTTAGTATCATGTTTACCAGAGTTCCTTGATTCAACACCTGGAGGTACATATTCATGTGTAGGCGAAGTGGATATCGATTCTCCATGTAGTATTTTCGACAAGTTGTTTCTTCTGTGTCTTTGGAAACTGAGGAAGTCAATCTGTTGATCTGGGGACAAGGTTTGGAATATGTTCAATACCTCCTCATAATAACTAACTCCCCTGAATATTTCATCATGTGGGGTGTTTTCATGCACATATCTCTTCAGGTTGTATTGGGATAGATGGTTCTCCATGATTTTGTGTGGGTCATTCCTTTTAAATTCGATGTCAACCAACTTGACATCCTCCAAAGCTGCAGCCTCCACCTTGGAATGACCAAAGTCTAATAGTGAAAACATACCAACCTGGAGAGGGAAGGTAGGCCATACCTTTTTTGGGCTGCTTTCAGCTCCTTGTTGATTCCCTCTATCACTATTTGATAAGCTACTTCTCGGCATACTAGCTAGTCTGGTAAAAATTTCAGGAGAGCATGGAGAGGGACTGAGCATTCGAAAACCCTGATGTAAGAGAATTTTTCTTCAATGAACCAATCTGCTCTTTTGCCCAGATTTCCTATGATTTTGTCTGAAATTCGAGGAGGTGGGAAACCATATAAAGCTATATGAATGGGAACCACTACATGGTGGAAGATTTCATAGAAGAAATATTTTTCCTTGTCCTCTCACATCTTGGAGTGATAGAAGTGAATAGGTTCTGTGTTGGTTGGGGTCCAGCTCCAATTCATCAATGGGAAAGGGGTTATGAAGCAAATAGCATCCATGATATACGCGTACATATGGAAAGGGGCGGGTTGCCCCTTTGACTTCGCCAATTTGTAATTAGTAATTGCTTTAGCCAAGTTATCTGATAGAATTTTGGCCGAATTAAAAGAGTAGGCCTCGACCACCTCGTGCATAATCGACACCCATGTCACCAGGAAATGAGTAGGACTCTTCTTCCCAAATAGTCTACAGAACATCATAGCTACATAAATCATGTGAGTATCCAACGACATTCTGGCATACATTCCATGAGCATCGACCCTGAACTTCTCTGGGTGCCCCCATTAGGAGTTGATTATATCGGGATAAATCTTGTCATATTGTATGCATTCCTGTTGCTCAAACTCCAACATAAATGAAGCATTGTAATTATATTTAGAATCGAGAGATAGGTTATACATTACTTGGAGGTGTTCTGGTCAGAAAGACCCAACAAAAACCTTTTGATAGTTGAAAATGATCCTAGTTTGGACGTCGACGTTTTCTAGGGCCCAACTTATCATGTCATTATACGACATGAGTCTCTGATCTAAAAATGAAGAAGACTTGAAAAACTTGAATAATTATTGCAAGTGAAATGTTATGTGTTTAAAGCAACACGATCAATTTTCAACACATAAATTAAGGATTACTTATGCAAAATACACATAGACAGCAGCATAAACATTGAACATAAACACATGTGCACAGCAATTGATAAAGGAGTTCACCCCTCTTATGGGCTACATCTCCTGGTCCAGCTT
>ML784743.1:872837-892985 GCA_009831015.1 Picea engelmannii
ACAAACCGACTGCTCCAATGGCTTCCCAGTGTCCCAAAACCCCTGTCTGGGCTCTTTCGGCACCTCAATCGGTCGAAAAATGAAGAAGTTAGGCCTCCTGGAAGTCTCCCTCTTCAAGCTTGTTGTCTTTGGTTCTACAATTCGCACCCTCTTTGAACAAACCTGGCTCACACGCTATTTTAAGCGTAAAAACCCAGTCCCGTACGCAACCGCGCACCGGTGCAAACCGTAGGACGGTTAAGGGCGCACCAGCCCCTAACCGCCTCGGCACCTGAGCGTATGGCGCATGTGACCTCATGCTTGGCCGAAAGGTGGTTAAGTTCGTTGAACCGCTCCAATGGTGTACCCCCGCACTCCAACTCGGGGTCATATGGAATATATGAAACCGTGGGCTAGGTTACAAACGCGCGCACAAATGTGCGCCACATTGTAATATATAGTAATACCAAAAGTTTGGTTTATGTATATAACTCTGCGCCATATAATACAATGGTTATATGTTAATAAAACTATGGGTCGGGGCTAAGCCTCGACCCGACCCCCCTCCGCTTTCAACATTAAACAATGTTAAATACATTTAATACCATAAACCTAACAAGACTCATGTGGCGGCATAATGGTCAGCGGAGATTTGTCAAGGATTTAATAGTGGGGGAGGTCTGGGGGTCGAACCCCGCGGACTCCCATAAAACTTTTACATACAACCAAACAATGAGGGGGACACGTGGCGCCCATGGATTGGGCCACGTGTCTCCTTATTATTCGCCACCAACCGGACATGTGTCAACACTCTACTCGCCAATAATAGACCAATCAGCATCTTCCACATCACCATCGACACATCAGCATACAGACTGTATGGCCTTGCCACGTCACCGTACGGACTATACAGACAGGTACAGTCAGCATCCAAAATTTTTGCATGTTTGGCTTGGCGAACAGATCGCGATATCTTCTCCATACGAACTCCGTTTGAGAAAGTAAATATACCGACGGAATCAGGAAGACGAGACAGATGCAATGGCATTGTTTTCATTTCATTTTGAGCACTTTGAAAATTGAGCAAAATTTGATCCCCTGATCAGTCTCGATCATGCAACTATCTTGTGTAGCTCGAACTGGGCTATATATCTGATTTTAGCTCCATCAGTATCACCCACTTCATCGCCAGAATCTTTTGAGAAATTTATAATCTCATGTTCCAGAATCTCGAACACCTATGTCCAAGATTTAACAGAGTATATAGCTCGTTGTGTAGTGTTTGACATAACATCTGCATTCAGATTTGAACCTTCACCTGCTGCATCATTCTTGTTCATCATCTTTTGTGGTGCCATTGATCCAAATTTTATGAGCATAACGAAATGACTACAGATTATTAATAGTTTCTTAACACAAAATAACAGAGATGCAGTAAAATTGGTTTTCTATTCAATAAGTAAATAAGTTGAAACTATAAAATGCAACAGAAAACAAGCTTGCTAGAATGGTGGTGGCTTATCTCTGAGAAGAGATGTGATGGTTGCGCTCATTCGTAAGAAGATGGTTATAATGAGGCTTTGAAGGCCTTTTTACAATAAAAAGGAATTTCAAAAACCCTAGACATCCAAAAACCTAACCCTAGGAGATGAAGCGCCAAAAGTCATGTGGGCCCCGTTTGGGTAAGTTAGTACATCAACTTCTCGGGTTCGTAATGTTTTCATATGATCTTCGTTTGACGTGCTCAATACCTCGTTAGAAATATCTATCCGAGGAATACAAATTTTGTGTGAGAAACATTGAAGCAAATTCCATGTTGCTCCCTGTTTTCCCAAAAAACGTCGTTTAGGGCCTCAAAACGGCTCCATAAGTTTCAGGACCCAAAAACTGCTAAAAATAGTAAATTACCAAAATTGCTAGAAAATTGTTTTGAGCCAATTGGAAAAGGTGGGTGGCCACCGATGTCCACCTGGATCGACCATTATATCGAGAGAACAGAATGAGGTTACCTGTTGCAGAGGAATTGCATGAGCTTCTCAATCGGATAAAACTTACTACTTTGCGGAAGATGAAAATGAAATTCAAAATCAAGTATTTTTATTCACATCAGGTGCATTGATTCGAGTATACCTTTACTGACGACAAATTTATTAACTTTAATGGGAAAGTATACCTGGCGATCCGCAATGTATGCTAAAAATAATTATCGTTGATTTGTGATAAATGCCATTAATATTCGGTAGTTCGTGTTCAGGAGTTTTGGATGAAGCAGAGTTGAAATTTCCTGAATCGTGAATCCGCGAAAGATTAATTATCCGACAATCGCTTTTAATTTTTAATTAATCATATTTAAGTTCAAGTGCTTCGAAAATTCAAACTTAAGATATATTTAAACGTAGCTCGAGAAGAAATCCCTGAAACCCGAAACTTTGAAATGATTAATTATCCGATAATCACTTTTAAGTTTTAATTAATCATATTTAAGTTCAAGTGCTTCGAAAATTCATACTTCGGAGATTTTAGGATATGATGAATGGTAAACGTCTGAACCCCGAAGTGCGAAGACGTTAATTATCTCTTGACCAAGATTAACTTAATTAATTAAAATTTGATACTTCATCATTTTAGTGCTTCGTGGATTTTTGAATTATCTCTTTGTTATATTTCGGAAGGGTCATCTCTCGTAGTGACGTGTCGAAGATGACGTCATTCTAGATGGCGTGTCGAGAACAAGGGGTGTCACATGTTACTTAGAATTGTATGAATCTTCAAACGAAAATGTCAAAAATGGGTGCCACGGGTCAACCTAAGGAAGACTCAAAATATACGCGCGTACTATGACTCGTGTCCTTTAAAGGTTTATGAAAAGTGTTGAACAAACACTTTCAGGTTTCGGGTCTTTTATCTTTAAGACTTATCAAAACACCCAAAGTGCGAAGCTCCAGAGCGACCTTTAATGTTTACCTCTTTAATAATTAGGCGGCTCCAAAACTCTGGGAAAAATAGGATCGTTCGATCAAACAGGAAAACTTCATCAATGATGAATATCATGCACGTTTTATTACCAATTAACCAAAAATGAATTTGATTTAAATTTCAAAAGTTAATTTATGAGTTACCACTTTCTGAAAGATTATATTTTCATGAAGTGGAGAATGTAACACTCAAAGTTTAAGATTATATATGTTCCAACAAGATGCAAAGTTGAAACATAGAAGACATAAGTACTATGCAATTTATAAAAAGAAGCAGTTTATAGAAAGAATAAATGAAATTGATATAAAAATGAAAAAAAAAACCTACATTTAAATGTAGAAATATAAAATACACATTGAGATGCAAAAGTGAAGCATATAAGATATAATTAATATACAATTCAGAGAAATAAAAACTAAATTATATAAAAAACATAAATGAGAGTCAAACCAAATGCAAAAAGAAATACAAGAGACCAATTAAATGTTAAAGAAAAAAAAAAGGTTCATAATTGATATTAACTAAACAAGAAAATGCACTTAACCCAAAAGAATATTAATTTTTTTATTAAATAAACATGGAAAAAAGGCACAACATAGTATGTCAATTTTCCATTCTTAAAACTTAATATGAAAAAATGAAACAGAATCTTATATTATAGTAGTGTCTCTCTTGTTCATGCTTTGTGAGTAGTTTTATGATCCATGGTTCATTAATTAACTCAAAAATATTGTTCATTTTTATGTTAGTTAATTAAAAAAAATCCTTTAAATCATTAATGAAAATGTCATTAATATTAAAGATTAATATTTTGAAATAATATAAAATTAAATTAAAAAAAAAATAAAAAATTATTAATTATTCAACAAGAAACCTGATAATTTAAAAGTGAAATTTATAATTTAGAATGCGTGATTGGAAACAAAAAGATTTAAGATGATACCATATTTTGGATATTAATATATTTTAAAATATTATATTTTATAGAAAATATAAAATAGAATTAAAAGTTGAATTAGAATATGCAGTTTGAAATAGAAGGATTTAGTTGTTTGATTATGATATTATATTTTTTAAATTGATATATTTTGGAACATTATATTTTATAGGCTTTTAGTTGAAAATTTTAGATTAAGGATTTTTTTTATTTTAATTTTTTTTTTAAGATGAGAAAATTATTTAAGATATTATTTTGTTCTTCATAAATATTTGTGGTTTTTATAGAAAATGTTCAACCTTTCAGGATGATTTATTAAAAGCCATTACCTCATACTTATTTCATCAAGTTGATTGTTTCTTCAATCTCTTTAACACTAGCATGATAAAACCTTATTTCATGAAGTTGATTGTTTCTTCCAACTTTTTAACATTAACATGATAAACCCGCAAGATGTTGTAAACCATTGACTCCCATAACCTAATGTCCTTGACACATTTCTTTTCAAAGTGTGAAAATTACTTCTCCATAGTAACAAGGTTCAACCAAAGAACCTCCTTCTTCTTCATCCTTTTTATTGTTCTTCCTATCGTTGTCTTAATACTTTCTAGTGTCTATTCCTTATCTTCTTTACATAATATGTTTTCTTATTGTCTCTTCCATCTCTTTAACATAACATGATAAATCCACTAGATGTTGTAAACCATTGACTCCCATAACCTCATGCCCTTCACGCATTTTTTTGCAAAATGTGAAAAATACTTCTTCATAGTAACAAGGTTCAACCAATGAACCTCCTCCTTTTTTATTTTTTTATTATTCTTCATATCATTGTCCTAATAGAAAGTCATTGTCCTAATACTTTCTAGTGTCTATATTTTTTCCATTATTATGGGTTAGCTTTCATCTTTAATGGACAATGATATCTACATTAAATTAAATTAAATTAAATTATTGCACCGAGAATAATCAATGAAGGAGATGTTGTCAACTAAAGTTTTTTAGGTTAAGTGATAACAATAAAATATTTCTTTAGGTTAAGTGATAACAATAAAATAACATATGTACTTCACAACATCTAAAAGAATAATCCACCGTAAATCCATTTTAAATTATCAAGCACTCAAAGGAATTAAATTTTGTAAGTTGTAATTTTTTAAATAATTTCATATGAAAAAATTAATACATGGAACTAAATGATAGAGAAATTACATATTAATAAATTTGATCCCCCAATGCTTAATAAATCAAGGTTAAGATAGATTTATGATATTTTTTATTACTCTACATTGATTTTAGAAACAAGAAAATATATATATATATCAAAAAATACTATTTACAAAATGAGCAATAAACACTCCATAGTGATATACACTTAAAAAATGAGACAATTCTAAACATTTTTTTTAATTTTTTTTAACTTTTTATAGGGACTATCATGGAATCCTCTTATGTAATTATTGGTGAAATTACAATTATTCATTGTTTAAATTGCATTTTTGAATGCATAAATGAATTGGGTGTCTTGGGAAACCCTATTACACTTAAATTGTGCAATCTTAACAATTAATATCTGAAATTCCAGCAATTCTCTTAAAATTTTGACCAAATTTTATACAAAATTTTCCAAAAAGGCAAATGTTTAAATTACTCACTAAAATATATAACAATGTATATAGCTTAAAATGTATACCATCTATTCAAATTCAAAGAGATTGGGTATATACACCTCCTTAAACTTTACCAATCAAATAATTACATTGAATAATCTATTATCCCTAAAAATATATATATCATACACCAATTTGATATCTAATATACACCAATTTAATGTCTAATTAACTGAAACCTTAAAATTAAATTAAATCATAATAAAACTTTTTCAACAATAAATAGAATTCCTGAATTGTAACGTCAGCCACCGTACAATGTGCGCACGGTATATATAATATATACGTTGTATATCCATAATCCCACACTGTAAGCTTGGGCAACAGCGAAGGCAGTTCACGTCAATGGACAGTGGACACTAGGATGGGGAACCCACTAGAGCGGGATGTGGAAGTCCATTAATTTGGACAGGCCGGCAAGCTCTGAGCAACTGCACTTCGTGTGCTTCCGTGAAGGGTGGACTGATATCCACCTCACGGGAAATCTTCCGGGGCCCTACCTGAAAACAGTAGTTTTACCTGAGCTGAGGATGAATGGGCCAGGTCCAGCATGACCGGAATAAGAATCGGGCCGTGTTCGGCGGTGGACCAGAAGGGAAGGAGCCTGGAGGCAGGGCACATGGGTTGTCGGGGTCCATAGGAAGGATCCCTTTCAAGTTCCCTCGCCTGCCTTCTTTTCTCACTCTGCCCGGATCCGATTGCAAGAGTGTGTGTGAGAGACGTAGAAATGTAAGGCAATCACATGGGCTCTCTGCCAACCCTCAAGCAACATTGTCACTCTTTACTTTGGTTTTATGCTTAATCATATTATTAGATTTCATGTATTATGGTAGGGTTGATCTTTAGTTTGGAATTTATAAATTTCAAGGTTGTTTTGTGTTAAATGCATTGTAAGTGTGGGTTATACATGTAAGTCATTTATGAAGTTATATATTGGATTAATTTGGGTTCATCACCTTCATTTTTCATTTTGGATCTTCTCTTAATAGTGTGTTGTACCTACAACAATCCCCATTGAATTTTCCTATTTTGGAAAAATTAAATGGGCTCGTGTCCCAACACAATAAAAGAGATAGAAGTAGACAAAGGAAAAAGATAGGATTATATTGAAAAAGATAGAAGAAAACAAAGGAAAAGGCTCATGTCCCAACACAATAAAGGAGATTTTACTACTCATCTCTCCCATAAACCCTAGTACCCCAATCAATACAATATCACTTGGTTTCTCCTACTCCTCATTACAACTAATGGACTTTGATGATGTTGTGGTACTACTAGGAGATTATTATTTTAGCAATTCTAAAAGAGAAATCGCCAAAAGATTAGCAAAGAGGAAAAGAATAGAGGGAACTCCTAGTCAGGAGACACCTATGTGGTCGATTGTCTAGACCCTAGCCAAAAATGACCCCCTTAGAAAGAAGAAAAGGATACAACATCTGCATTAAGTGCATTTGTAGGAGCTAATACAACCATTGTTAATGAGCTCAATGCTCTAAGGTAAAAGTGATGACCCTTGAATAGTAGATGCAACAAAAAAAAGTTAAATTGGAAAACGAATTCAAGAACCTAGCATACCAAAAGGATCAACTTCATAAAGTTGAGATAGACAATCTCAAACGGGTTCATGCACAAGAAATAGAAAATTTAATAGCGGGAAATCAAGAAAAAACAAGTCTTTCTAAGCAACATAAAATAGAATCCTAGAACTAGGAAGCAAGGCACAATGACTTGAAGCTAATTTGAAAGAGAGAAACATAGAACCCCATGAATTGCTAGCTATAAAAGAAGAGGCCATTCTTGCCAAAGGAAACTTTAGAGAGGCCCAAAAGATATTCTTTAATGAATTGAATGAGATCCAGGATTGCCATGAAGATATAAATAGGTTATCTGACCAGTCGGGGGACCAAAAAAGCTAGTATAATATCTCCTGACATGCATTTGATAAGGTTGTGTATTGGAAAGGTTTTCACACAAAAATCCCTGCAAACCTCTTCGGATTTACCAAAAAAGAACATGGGAAAACCCAAGTGTTGTTGGATAGCTAGAAAATATCATTCGAAGAAATCCTTGATACCATAGAAAGTACCACCAAATCTTGCTTCAGACTATGGAATTATGTTGATGAATTATTATATCAATTTGGGATTCCTACCATGTACGAACTAAATGATACAGATGGATATCAGTGGCCATCCAACTATTCCACTAGCTCAAAACATGGTTTTCCACCTTGGTAGTTTTTCTATGGTTTTTTGGGTCCTGAATTTCCAGGGCAATTTTGAGGACCTAAAAGACATTTTTCTAGACTTTTGGGGGGGCTAGGGAATAACCTTATCTATGATGGAAGTTGTACTCCTCGGATAGACATTTTTGACGAGGTATCAAACGACCCAAATGGAGATCGTATGAAAAAGTTACACCCTCGACAAATTGATGTATCAACTAACCCCATCGGGGCCGACAAACGTTTTGGCATTTCATCTTCCGAGGTTAGGTTTTTGGATGTTTAGGGTTTTCTCATTTATTCTTTATGTTAAAAAGGCATTTGGAGCCTCATTGTAATCATCTTCTTGCGAATGAGCGTAGTCGTCGCATCTCTTCTCAAAGATAAGTTGCCACCATTATAGCGAGTTCATTCACTTTGTATTTTTATAGTTCTGTACATTTCACGTATTACTGTATCTCTTTGTTTATTGAAATATTTATGAGTATTTCATTGTTATAGCTTCTCTTTCATTTCATTCTCAAAATAATACGTATTAGTGGTATCAAAGCAGGTCGCTCCTTGTCGTTTCTTAGTGCATGTCCCCGACAAGGTCATGGTATAGAGAGTTGGGTCTTGAGCTAGTTTCTCTTGAGGAAAATTGTTCTAGCCATCCCAAGCGGCCTCCCATGTATGGAGAAAAGAGAGATGAGGGAGAAGGATATTATATTAATATGTTTCTCGAGGAAGCCCTCACGCGATAAAGGGATGAAATGATGGAGATTTTTTCCCAAATCCTTCGACGACTTTCGATAACAACATTCGCGTCTTCATCAAACAACCACTTTGGAGATGCCACCCCTTTCCAGGGACAAGTTGATTTTGATATTCATGTGTTTGAAGGTTAGATAGATGAGAATGATTTGGAAAAGTGGTTAAATCTGCTAGAAGGTTATTTCTCTGTCCACAATTTTTTCGACAGGGTAAATATCACCTTTGCGCTCCTTAAGGTTATCCCCCATGTAAAAAATTGTTGGGAAAATTATTCTAAGAAAAATTCTATAGAGGAGTCTGGAATGTTTGAGGTCGAACCCACTTGGGATTTTTTTATGGATTCCATCAAGGAATAGTATTACCCTGTTGGAAACTATGTCAAACAGTACATGAGAGGGACCACACTGCATCAGGAGAGGGACCAAACAGTTACAGAGTTCACAAATACCTTCCATACCTTGCATACGAAGTTGGGTATCAAAGACTCTAGGCAACAACTGGCTCTAAAATACCGAGGGTATCTACATAGGTACATCCAAATAGAAATGGATTTTTTGGAGATCTCATCATTGGGCCCAACTTATCAATATTGTTGTTTTGTTATAATCTTTGCAGTTAAAGTATAGTCGAGGTGGATCGACTGACAATCGAAGTCAAGGTGGATCGACAACAAGTCGAAGGTCGAGGTGGTTCGACTGAGTAAAGTCGAAGTCGAAGTTCGAGGTGGTTCTATGTGGTAAAGACAATGACATCAATTCAAAGAGTTCAACCAAAAAGAGTTTGATAAGTGGGCATGTGGCAACCAACTGAAGACTGAATGAAGACCGACAGTAAAAAAATATCAAGATTCACGGGATTTGTAGACGATGATTTGCATGGATCTTTAACCATTTTTGGGCGCCTTTTATTTAGTATTTTTCCTATTGTAAATCCTATAAATAAGGCGTGTTGTAATATTATAAAGGATAATCAAAGATAGATCAATACTTAGATGAAATCGTAGAGGTTGTTGGTTTTCCCAATTTGGGTTTCTAGGGTAAAATATTTGTGCATTGTATGTTTGTTGTGTCATTTACTTTCTTGATTAAATATTTCTTCCTCTCTTCTGCTAGGTTTAGCATGGAAGTGTTCATCATTTCCTAACATGTGGTATCATATCTTGGTTTAACAACTTTGGATCTGAGCTAAGTCCTAGGTTCAGTAAGAGTTGTAAGTTAGAAATATTTAAAGAATCGTGTTAAAGAATGGGGAGTAGCTCGATAATAGAGATCAAAAAAATCAATGGAGAAAATTTTGAGCTTTGGAATCTTAAAATTCAATATCTCCTTGTAGATTGAGAACAATGGATGAAAGTGTGTCTAGGTACCATGCCGATAGGTATGTTGACAGAAGAATGAGAGAAACTCGAGAGAAGAGCAAGGAGCATGATTTGACTTTGTCTTGAATATTCGGTACTACTAAATGTATCAGGTGAAGATTTGGCCAAGAAACTGTGGGACAAATTGGGGAGATTGTACCAGTCAAAATATTTGGTAAATAAGTTCTTTCTCATAAAGAAATTGTATCTTCTGAGGATGAGTTAGGGTAGTTCTCTGACTGAGCATTTAAATGTGTTTAATACCATTATAAGCCAGTTATCTTATGTGGATATTAAAATCATTGAGGAGGAGAAATGTATTAGCCTATCATGTTATTTTATAGAATATTGGGATAGCTTAGTCATGGCTATAGAGAGTAATAAAACCACATTAGAACTAAAAAACATGTTTGCATCTCTAATTTCAGAAGAAATGATAAGGAAGAACATGGAAGTATTGACTAAATATGCTTTAGTGGTGGGAGGTTGACTGGTTGACAAAGATAAAGGAAAATTCTCTGGTAGAAAGTCTAAGTTGAAGGGTAGATCTAAATCCCATGTTCAGTCGACAAGAAGACATTGGAAATGAGGTAAATATGGGATTTAGAAAAGGGACTGCAATTCGAAGGCAATGGAAGTCAGTATAGGATCTGACAAGAAGAAGTCAACTGGGAGAAAGATGATTCCAGATAAGGGAGGTTATGTGTACATGGCGTCAACCACTATACAGTCAGATCAATATGTTTGGTTGATTGAATCAGGAGAATCCTATCGTATGACACCACATAGAGAATGGTTCTGTGAATATTAGCAATATGAAGGAGGAGATGTGTTCTTGGGGGACTACTCGATAACAAAAATTGTCGGACGAGGAAGAATTTGACTAATACTACAGGATGGGAGGAGTAGAACCCTTCGAGGTGTGCTACACATTCCTGGTTTGGAAAGAAACTTGATATATGTCAGCAAGATGAGTGATGCAAGGGTGCACACTTTATTTCATAAGCATTCATGTAATATGGTCAGAGGTGTGATGGTCTTAATGAAAATATTTCGGATTTGAACCCTATACAAGTTACTAGGGAGTGTTGACTTGTCTGGATGCAAATAAATTGTTGTTCTTGAAGTCAACTCAAATTTGACTTGACTCGACTCAAATTAGGTTGAGCCGATTCAAACCAACTCGACAATTCATCATAAAGTTGACCTCACCATGCTATGGCACGAGAGGATGAGACACATAGGAGAAAAAGGACTTCGAGGTATGCATAACAAAGATATGGTCGAAGAATTTCCTTAATGTAATTTAGAAGTTTACTTTTGTGAACATTGTATATATGGAAAACAAAGTTGGGTGAGGTTCCCATCTGGAGTGACAAGGGAAAATGGGATTTTAGAGTTGGTTCATAGTGATGTGTTTGGCCCTGTTTCAGTGACTTCACTTGGTGGATCCATGTATTATGTCTCCTTCATCAATGATTTTTCCAGGAAGACATGGATATATTTCCTGAGGAAGAAATCATTGGTTTTCAAGAAATTCAATAAGTTTAAATCTCTTGTAGAAAACCAGACATATAAGAATATTAAGGTGTTGATGACTGACAATGGTGATGAATTCTGTGGAAAATAATTTGATCAGTTCTGCAAGAAGTGTGGAATAGCATGCCAAAATACCACACCATATACCCCATAGAAAAATGGATTTGTTGAGAGAATGAAAAGAATAATGATGGAAAAGGAAAGGTGCATTCTCAATGGTGTTGGGCCCACACAAGAATTTTGGGTAGAGGCAGTCAACACTACAAACTATCTATTGAATATGTCTCCTTCTTCGACATTAGTCGACACGACTCCACATGAGGTATGGTCGGGTAAGAATCCTTTGGTTTCACATCTCAAAGTATTTGGTTGTGATGCATTTGTACATGTTCCCAAGGAAAAGAGGAGAAATATGGACAAGAAGGCAACCAAGTGTATTTTCATTGGATACAAAGAAGGAATGAAAGGATATAAGCTTTCAGATCCTGCATCAAGGGAAATAATGTACAGTCGATATGTGGTCTTCAGAGAAGCCAAAAGTAAGTCTGATCCTGAATAAATTGTTCATATTGAGAATAATCTAGAGAAGGTCTGGTTTGAACTGAGGAATGAAGAAGATGATTCAAATGACTCGACTGAATCAAAAGAAGAGGTGGAAAAAATGAACCTGGTTGTAAGGAGGTCATAAAGAGTAAGAAAACTAGTCGAAAGGTATAGTCTACCCAACTTTTGTTCCACATTCATGTTAACTTTCACCGACTATGAGCCCAAGTCGATTAGGGAGGCAATCGACTTAGCAGAGGGAAAAATCTGGAATGACGCCATGGTCGAGTAGATGGAATCCTTGCACAAGAATGATACATGGGACTTAGTCAAATTACCTAGTGGAAGAAAACCTGTCAGTATAAAATGGGTATTCAAGAAGAAGATGAATGTAGCAGGTCAAGTTGATAAATTCAAAGCTCGACTGGTAGTGAAAGGATATTCCCAAGTCGAAGGAGTTGACTTTGGTGGTATTTTTCCCCTATTGTAAAAGTAACTTCGATTAGAGTACTATTGTTGTTGGTTGCATCATTTGATGTAGAACTAGAACATATGGATGTGAAGACATCATTCCTACATGGGGACCTAGAAGAGGAAATCTACATGAAATATCCTAAAGGATTTGTAGTAAAGGGAAAGGAAGATTTGGCATAAAAGATGAAAAGATCTCTTTATGGTCTAAATAAATAACCAAGGATGTGGTACCAACATTTTGACACATACATCCTTAGTTTGTGAGAATCAAAGTTGATCAATGCATATATATTCCAAAGAAAAAGATGGGTGTTTCATATATGTAGCATTGTATGTCGACGAAACATTGTTGATTGGAAACATGGATGTAATAAAGGAGGTGAAGAAGAAGATATCATCCAAGTTCAACATGAAGGATCTCGGTGCAAATAAATTCATTATGAGAATGGAGATTAAGAGAGATTGCACAACTAGAAATCTCTGGAAGAACCAGACAAATTATATTGAAACAATTTTGAAACACTTCAACATGCAGGATTGCAAATTTGTGAAGGTGCCAATTCTTGTGGGAGCAAGGATAACTGTTGAACTTTGTCCAAGGGCACAAGAGGAAATAGAGGAAATGGAACATGTTCCCTATGTAATTGTTGTTTGTAGTCTAATGTATGTGATGGTATGCACTCGACCAGGCATTTCCCATGCAATGTGAGTGTTGATGAGATACATGTCGACATCGGGGAAGGAGCACTGGACAACTGTCAAAAGAGTATTCAAGTATTTGTGTGGCATGAAATATTATAATGTATGATACCAAGGAAAAAGTAGAGGTGACAATGAATTAAATGTACATGGATTTTTCGACACTGATTGGGCTAGAGATCTAGTTTGATGGAGGTCAACCAATGGATATGTATTCAAAATGTTTTGTGGAGCAATCAACCGGATGAGTAAGTGATAGGTGATTGTAGCCTTATCAACAATAGAACTTGAATACATGGAAGACACTCATGGAAGTAAAGAATCAATATGGTAAAGGATGTGTTTAGGAATTGGATTTGAGAAGAGATCTATGAAGATAAGTTGCGACAATCAAAGCACAAAATTTCTGGCAAAGAACCATTCTTATCATTCTAAGACTAAGCACATTGATGTACAATACCATTTCATAAGAGACATGGTGGAAAGAAACAAGGTGTTGCTGGAGAAAGTAGACATGTTGGAAAACATAGTAGACTCTTTGACCAAGTATGTGAGTGTTATGGATTTCTCTTTGTGTAGAGAGGCAATGGGCATTACTACCCTGGGTCTATGAACGGGATTTCAGAGGTCTCCCAATTTTAGCAAATAAAACAACAAGTGGGAGAATGTTGGTTTGTTATATTCTTTGCAATGAAAGTCTAGTTGAGGTGGATCGACAACAAGTCGAAGGTCGAGGTGGTTTGATTGGGTAAAGTCGAAGTCAAAGGTCAAGGTGGTTTGACTGGGTAAGTCGAAGTCGAAGGTCTAGGTGGTTTGATGTGGTAAAGGCATCAAAAACAATTCAAAGAGGTCAACCGACAAGAGGTCAACATGCGAGCATGTGGAAATTGACTGAATACCAAATGAAGGTCGAATGGTAATCTGACATGGTAGTCAACTGTAGCAGAATCCTAAGACTTGTGGGATTTGTAGAGAATGATCTTTGTGGATATATAACCATTTTTGGGCTCCTTTTATTTAGTTTTTTTACTACTAGAAAGGCTATAAATAAGGTGTGTTGTAATATTGTAAAGGCTAATCAAAGATAGTTCAATATTTAGATGAAATTGTAGAGGTTGTTGGTCATGTAGATGTAATCTGAATTGGCTATAGGGTTGTTCTTATGTAAGAAAGAGGGTATGATTTCGATTGTGTCTTAGGTGTGGACCAAGGTTAGACATGTGACCTTTTATTCTAAATGAATAAGAAAACAAGAGAGCAGAATGCTCAAGGAATGTTGTTTTTCTCGGTTTGGGTTTCCAAGGTCAAATATTTGTGTATTGTGTGTTTGTTGTGTCATTTACTTTATTTATTTAATCTTTCTTCCTCTCTTTTGATGGGTTTATTATGGAAGTGTTCATCATTTCCTAACAAATATGTTGTCAAAATTGACCATAAATTTAAGCAACAGAATAAGCGAGATATTGGGTCTGCAAATCTGCAACAACTAAAGTATGGTAAAGGTGGCCCTAACTCCCAGAACAACCAACCTCAAGAAAACCAGTCCAAACCATGGGAAAATAAGGGTAGCAAGAAGATGAATAATGACAATAGAAAGTGGTGTGAATTCCACAAGAGCCCTTAGCACAACATCGATGAATTTCGCTCGAAACAATCATTGGTGGGTGAGCTCAAAGAAAAAGAGTCAAGCCCCAACTTGGACTCTGATTCAAAAAAAAAAAAGGAGACAAATAATTGATGCATAACCCATTTCTACCATTGCAACAGCAACATCCAACCAAAATAACTAGAGGATCCTAAGGAGGGGGGTGCCTCTTCCATTCACAAATGTGGGTGAAGGGGACTCCACTACATTTCATTGTTGATAGCAGAATCCAAAAGAACCTCATCTCAATAGAGGTCATTAAGAAGTTGGATTTTTTGACAACACCACACCCACATTAGCGATCTAAACATGTAAATTACTAAACACATAGAGGAAAACACAACTGATTGAGACACAATTTTTACCCTAGAACCCAAACGAGAAAACTTGTTTCAAATGGGGGTCAATATTCTCCTTTCGACAATCTCTGGTACAATGTTATTTGTTCCTCTTCTCCTTGGCCAAAATACCACTTGAGAATGAGAGTGAGGGAAAACATAGGGAGAGGTAGGGGGTAAGGGAATACCAATAATCATGGCTCTTCACTTCCCACTCCTTAACCTTCTCTCCTATTTGTTTTTTATCATTTAATTACTTTTGAAATTTTCTCTCACATCTTCATTTGTTTTATTCAACTTACATTTGCATTTTTTTACATAAATTGCATAAACTTGGTTAATTTTCATGTTGTCTTGCAGATATCAAGTCTTATTCATTCTTGGTTCAGATCAATTAGTCCCATTTTTTCTTCTTGATCTTTAAATTTTTGAGTTATAGGTAGACAATGTGGATCCTTAATCGTGGGAGTGGAATCATGTTAAAAAGAGGTAGGGGAAAAAGGGAACTATTGAGCTAGGAGATGCAATTAATCTCATGAATAATGGAATGATGGAGGAATTAAAATTATCTAACCTTTGTCACACGCCTACAATTTTATGATTGGCAGATAGTTATACTATAAAACTTGAATGAGTGTTAGAAGATATTATTGCTTCTTTGGATTCATGGGAATACCCTGTGGATTTTATGGTTTTACAGCCTAAATCTAACTTGGGTGGTCATCCATTAATATTAGGAAGGCCATTGTTAGCTATTGTTGATGCATTTATTAGTTGTAGATATGGAGACATGACAATTTCACATGGTGACTCAGTTAAGAAATTTTCTTTATATCCACCTGTAAAATATTTATCTGAATTAAAAAATACACAATGGATTGATAATGAAAATAACAATTAATAAATGGTACAACCAATGTTAACAATTGGCCAAGATATGAACTAAAAAGAGGATATTGAAGAAAATAAAATCACTAATTTTATTACTCATTCTGATTTTATTCAATATCCTTGGGGCAGTCTTCTTTTGATCATATCTTGAATTAAAAATTTCAAGAAAATTGTATCATAGACACTTTATCATCACTCTTTGATTCTATGTCTTCTATAAATTTAGTATCAGAATCTTGTAGTACTTTTATTGAGTTCAAATAAGAAAAGCTTTAAATATAAATTATAATATTGAAGAATCATAGAAAAATCAATTAATCCAGTTACTACATTTTGGTGCCTTTGCATGGGCATATATTGATATGTGAGGGATTCATCCAAACACATGTATACATAACATTTATATTCAAGAGAATACTCAACCAATTAGACAACCCCAAAGACATATGAATCGATTTTTAAAAGAAATTGTAAAGGAAGAATTGCAAAAATTACTAAAATTGAACTTTATTTATCCGATTTTAGATATTCAATGGGTTTCACCTTAAGTAAAAGTTCCTAATAAAAATTCCAAGTGTCATTTTTTCATATATTCATGAATTAAATAAATCTATCTTGAAAGATCATTTTTCTTTTCCATTCATAGATAAATTTCTAGATACTTTAGCAGATTTTGTTTTTTCTTTTAGTAATGGATTTAGTAGTTATACAATCCAAATCACTCCTAAATATCAAGATAAGACTACATTAACATGCCTATGGGGAAAATACACTTACAAATTATTACGTTTTGGGTTATGTAATGCTCCTTCTACCTTCCAAAGAGTAGTTTTTGTATTTTCGAGTAGTTTTTGTATTTTCTCTTACTTGATTCATGATTTTGTAGAAGTGTATATGGATGATTTTACTATTTATGGTAATTCTTTTAAGGAAGCATTAGAAAATCTTGAAAAGGTTTTAATTAAATGTAAAGAAAATAATCTTTAATTAATTAATGAAAAATGGCACATGTTACTTACTGAAGGAATTGTTTTCAGTCATTATATATCTTGTGCAAGAATTAAGGTTGATCAGATAAATGTGGAAGTAATCTCTAAAATTCTAGTACCAAATACTCAAAAAGATGTACAAAGTTTCTTAGGACATTGTTGTGAGAAATCTTACCCTATGGACATGCTAATATGTCCTTTGGACCAAGACTCCTATCTTTGGTTCAAGTATTGAAGTGAACAAGTGGTTACTGCTTTTCCTATAGATTTAACTCAATCAATCAAGCAAGAGAGAGGAAGGATGTGGCATACCTTGTTGCGATGTTCTTCCTCGCTTCTCCAATCTATGGGCTTGATCTCCAAGCTCTTCAATGCAACTGAAGTCCTGCAAAGACTAGAAAATGAACTCTTCCTCCAACTCTAGATGATTAGACAAAGCATATCTATCTATGAAGATTGAAACAACAATAGACAAGCAAATGTAGAACACATGCATTTGAAGGGAATAGGCCAATTTTATATTAATTGGAAATCCAAAAAGAGGCACTTAAAAATAATGTTTGACGATGCAGTAACTTCTCCAATATCTCCTCATCCGTCCCTTGCATGAAAACCTTGAAATAAAAATGTTGATTCTTCTCCCAAGATCAAAGGTTTGATATCTGAATTCTTCCCCTCTTCAGCTTGGAAATACCTTCAATATATAGGCTTGATAGGTTCAATCACTATGAGCTAATGAAGGATATGGTTGAGGATATGGATCCTTAAGGTTGGGATTATATCCTAAGATGAATCCATAGTTTAGGAGTCAACCACAACAAACCTCATCCATCAAGAGCCAACCCTTAGGAAAAGGTGTAGGATCCCATGATTTCCTCTAAAAAGATTGGCACTCCCCCCTAGTGAGAGACAGAGCACCATTAGTGCCCCCTAAGAAAGGCCATAGAAGTGTTGGTTCCCCCTAAGCATGGGTAGGGAGCACCACCCTTCTAAAATTCCCAAAAATGGTCAAGTTTTCCAAGAAAAAGGTATGTTTTGATTGTCAGATGATAGTGCTTCTTCTGTTAAGGTCCTAACCCGCACATAGGTAGATCAATGTATTCGGATGTAATAAAGGTAAATATTAATAAGACCTTTCAATAAAATAGAATAAGGCGGATGTAAGAAGACCTAATAGAAGCTTTCGCTTCTAGAAGAATCTTCCTCTAGATGCTTCTTTTTAGTATAAATAGGAGTCGAGGGTATGAGAAACCTAGCTTGGATATTATTGTAACAGAGCGTTTCTCGACTGGAGGTTGCCCCCTCGAAGAGGCCTGTGAACATTGCTATCTGATTCAAAGTTCTATTTCTGTTGCTATTTGGTATATCATTTCTGTGTATTGTGAAGATTATGCTGGATATTTTACTGTTATTCTGTCATTTCTAGCATTTCATTTCTGTTTCTGCATATTTTATATATCTGGTATCTTGCATCTTCTTCCAACATGACTTAGGGATTGTGGAAAATGTATTTCATGGTGTCAAGGGGTTGTGACACTTATCAAAGTGAATGCGACACTAGGTAAGGTGCATATGAAACTTGTGATGGTGCATGCAACACTTAACAAGGTGCATACGTCACTTTGCGACACAGGGTGCAACACTCAAGTGTGAAATTTTGGTGCATAAAAGACATGAAGACTATTATAGGAATTTTATAGAAAATTTTACTAAAAAACACCACCTTCGTTTAAATTTTTCACCAAAGATAACGATTTCTTTCGGAATATGCAATATCAAATTTCTTTTGAAACACTAAAATAATTTTTTTTTGTAACACCAATCTTGAGAGTACCAAATTGGTCTCTACCTTTTCACATATCAACTAATGCTTTAGATAAAAATATTGGAGAAATTATGGGATAAAAACAATATCACCAGACTTATGCCATTTCTTTCATTAGCAAAAACTTGGCACCTATTGAATTGAGTTATAATGTGATGGAAAAATAATTTCTTGTAGTTGTGCATGCTATCAATAAGTTTAGACATTATATTACTAGTTATGAATTTTTCATTCATTCTAACCTTTCTATTATTTGATATCTTAAGAATAAATCAATTACGAATGATAGAGTAACTAGATATATTTTATTACTACAAGACTTTAAGATCACCATCTTTGATAAACCTGGAAAATAAAATATGGTTGTAGATTTTCTTTCCAAAATTAATAATGAAGGTGGAGTTGTTCCTATAAAATATAATTTTCCCAATGAACATTTTTTTTTAATATCTATTAATTCACCTTGGTTTGTTGATATTGCTAATTATGTTGATACTGAGAGGGGGGTGAATCAATATCAAGTACAATTTAAAACCTTTTTCAACTTATACTTAAACCATTCAATTATATCCAATGAACAATGAACAATAGTATAAGAGTTACACCAATACACCACAATACACCATGCACAATATATGAGAAATAATCAATAGTTATTGTTCAAGGGAAGTAATGAATTCCAAAGGTAGCTACAGCTTCCAAATGTAAAGGGAGGGATAAACCTCCAAGAGGAAGATACAATCCTCCAATATCAAGAGAGAGATTAACTCTCCATCCTCACCCCTTCCTTCCACCCGATAATATACGAGAGATAATAAAACTTCACATTAAATCATCACCGTCAACCAACCATCACATAGAACTTGATAATGCTTCCTAAGACTTCAATTTATACAATTATTCAATTCTTGGAATAATCTGATCCTATATATAATATTATTCAGTTTATTCTCTGAAACTTCTCCAAGTTTCACTCTTGAATCCTCCCCAAAAAGAAGTTATAGAGAGAATGGTAGACCTTGTTCAATTCCGGTTTATTCAGGAGACCAAACTTGTTTTTGACCAGTCCTGAAGCTAGGGTATTGACTAGCTTCAGGACTGGTCAAAAACCCTATCTCAAGGGAAGTAATGACTTCCAAAGGTAGCTACAACTTCCAAATGTAAATGGAGGGATAAACCTCCAAGAGGAAGATACAATCCTCCAATATCAAGAGAGAGTTGAACTCTCCATCCTTGCCCCTTCCTTCCACCAAAGAATATATGAGAGATAATAAAACTTTACATTAAATCATCACCATCAACCAATCAT
>ML784743.1:898279-931458 GCA_009831015.1 Picea engelmannii
CATGATGTATACTATCCATCCATGGGTCTTGTATCTACATGTGCATTTTCCTTCATGTCCAAATACCTTCATCAATATTGTGGTCCAAAACCCATGACTAGGGTTGACATCAATGACAACAACCAATCTTCCAACAATCTCCCCCTCTGTCATTGATGGAAACACTCATTCTCCCCCTATCATCATGATACCAATTTATCTCCCCCTTTGACATCAATGGAAAAGGGTAGGGATTCTCCCCCTGAGTTTAACGACAAAAGGTAACTATCTTCTTTGGGGTTGCTCCCCCTGAACATGTGGCACTCAATAATACTTCATCCTTATTTTTGGTCTTTGTCACTTTTTCTTCCTTGGAATCCTTTTATGTGGCTTCTATATTCTCTCTCTTCTTCATGTCTAGGATGTATATGTTGTTTTGTTCTCTTGTTGCAGTTGCAACCAATCTTCTTGAGTTATTTTCTCTGATTTTACATTTTCGGGAGTCAAACGTAAGAGTGTATCCTTGATCACACATTTTACTAACACTGAGTAGATTATGATTCAACTCTTCAACCAATAGGACATTCTTTGGTTTTACATTTTTTCTTCCAAGTTCTACTACACCTTCTTGTTGGACACACCTACCACACTTAGAGGGGGGGGGGGGGGGTGAATGAGTGTGGGGATCTTTTTCCCCAAACTTCCCTCTTACACAAAAACTCCTTAGTTAACATTCAACATTTTCTCATTACTCATTGTTTTAATTTATAATCAGTTATATGTGAATACATATCATCAACATATATCAGCAACATATCATCAAAAAATCATCTCCACAAGGAACACAAAAAACACAAGATGTATGTACAATTTTTCTTTTCATTATGGACTTCAATTCGGTGGTTTTTCAGCAACAACTGAATAGAGTACAAGTCTACAAGAGCACTAGCTCTATATGAAATAATCAGCTTACATTATCAGCACCAACTGAGATGAGGCAACAATCCTCAACAAATATCAATTTGTCAACATAAATAAATGCATCAACCATGCACCAACTTGTGCCAAACAACCTGTAATCGACCTGTACCATAAACAAGTTCATCCAACCATGTAACAAGTATATACCAATCATGTGTCAAATAATCATAAAAAATGACTCATCAATATGTACCAACATCATCAACTATACACCTCATGTATGTGCCAACTCATCAACTATTTGTCTCAACCATGACTAGTTTTGGATTAGTCAAAAACCCCAACTTGAAATAATCATAACTTTGTACCTGTAACGAATAAAGATATGAAAATTCTACATAATGGTATTCAGTGTGTTTTATACAATTATTTTAGGTGGCACTACTTGGAACCTCTCATAAAAGGCGTTATAGCAAAAATGACATACCTTGTTGAATTCTGGCTTATTCTAGAGAGCGACCTTGTAGAGCGTGGAACGCACAAAATGTTTGTTGAATTGATATGAAATTGTTACACAACATACTACAGACTATACCCTAACCAACACATTTAGTCTCACGAAATTTGGATCTGTTATGAATAAGTTATGATGTTTTTACCCGAAACACCTGTTTTTGACTAGCTTCAGGACTAGACACGAACCCTATTTTCCATGGAGTGTAACTCCCAAAATACAACGACCCACAAGCTGAATTTTTTACCATAGATACTTGGATATGTTTTCTCAATTGAATATAAATGTAATGGTATGAATCATTATAGAAAATGTTTTATAGTGGAAATGGTGAGATGACCTGTAAATAACATATCGTAGAAAGCACCATCAAAAGAATTTATCCTTCCTTGCATTTAGGCCTCCTTTTTTTCACCTTTCCTCAGAATTTTGGCTTAGATATCCTTGGTTACCTCAGACACATATATATATTCAATATTCTCAGGCTTTTTTAAAATGAGAGAGCCTTACCTCTTATTTATACTCTCCAAGTAGCTTCCTTAAAAACATCTTCTAAGTCACTTGGCCCCACTTTCCTTATTTTAGGGTTAACCCACTTCTAATTTCTCCATTAAATTTATTATTTAAATAATTTATTTTGCATTCAATTTGAATTATAGTACACTCATCACTTCACTTTATTATTTACCTTTCAAAAACCCTTAAACCACTTTGACTACTTTGACCTTTTGGGGCTTCTAGATGACATGTGAGGGTCCTCCAACTTCGTAAGGCCATAACTCTCAAAGCGTGAGGAGTTATGTGACGTTCCACATACCACCAGAAATGGCATGACATGCACTATCCATATAGGATAGTATTGTCTGAAAATATATCATAACTCATACCATTACCCATCAAACAAAATTGGGTCCATTACCCAAACCTGGGGTCTCCAACTTCTCATGGCCATAACTCTCCTAACCATGAGGAGTTATGTGACATTCTACATACCACCGAAAATGGCATGACAATCACTATACATATAGGATAGTTTCCTTGACAAATTCAATGTCCTTCATCTCATTATTCCACATACAAGCATGGTTCCTCCAACCATTCTTCTAGGATAACTCAATCCACAAAGAGTCTTCCCGTGAGGGCTTTCACCATAAGGGGACCACTTTGGAGTTCATCCATTTGTGCACCTTAACAATCATGATAAGACAATAATGAGAGCATGGGTCCTCCAACCATTCTTCTAGGATAAATCCATCTGCAAAGCGTCTTCCATTGAGGGCTTTCATCATAAGGGGACCACTTTGGAGTTCATCCATTTGTGCACCTTATCAATCATGATAAGACAATAATGAGTCATCTATACATTTTTACAACAATAAAACATCTACCAATGAAACCAAACCGATCCATCTTCATCATATTTGTTGTTCCAGAGTCTGTACTTAAGGCTTAGAAGTACAGTGTCTAGGCATCCGAAAGTGAGTAAGGGGTAGAGAAGGAAATATGTCAACCTTTGGCAAAGGAAGCTAGGGTTGATTTCTAAGTTGTTGTCTGGCTTCCAACTGTTCCTGGATGTTTATGTCCCTTTCAATCACTGCCCACGAACGTTCCAGTTCGACCCGAGTAGTGGTTGCTTTAAGAATAGTATAAAAAAGATTCAAGGAAATATGTGTTTGATCTGATAGTTCGGGTTGGATATTAGGTTGTCTTGTCACAAGGACAGTCATAGAGGAACATAATGATAAGAAAATCTCAATAATTTTTAGATGTTGTCTCAATTTCGGTCGTATAAAGGAGAGTTATGGCTCCGGTAGTGAAAACAGGGTGCAAACCAAAGGCCCTTTCCTGTAACTGAGTTATATTTTAATAAATGTGTGTGTGGTGTAAGAAAACATTAAGTTGTCTATCATGTAAGGATCTTATCAAGGGAGAATCTCACTTATAAACAGAAGAAGAAAAAGATAAAGAAATAACCTGATGAAGCATAAAATATATATAGAAATCTAAAATGTTCACTGGTCTTATACCTGCTAATAGACGGTACAGAGAAAAAACAGTAAACAATATAGAAAACTACAATTTATTCACTATAGTAGAGGTTGTACTAAATTATAGCGAAGCATTCATCATATACATATATGAAATGAAATGAAATATGAAATACAAGGAAACAAACTCATAACACAGTCTTGACAAAATTAAGAATCTTTGGATTTGCTTTATATTAACTCTCGAGGGAGAAATATCTCTATTACAATCGACCCAAAAAGGTCCAGCCTTTGTTCTTTCCTTCTATTGTATATTTATACAAATTTACATATGGTGGAATCTCAATCACTCCAGGATTTTTCAGTTACAACGAGAAGGAGATCAATCATTTCATTTCTTTATCCTATGTCTTTATTTGGTGCCAGAAGCCTGCCCTCTTGCATGCTCGGTACAAGTGATACATTTTTTCACCAGCTGAGATATCAACCTTGAAGGTTCCGTTTGACAATTGGCCTAAAAAATGTAACAATCTCTGACTAATTGCAACAACCTTTCTTCCATCTGTCGGTCTAGGGTGTCAATAGCGCACAATTGCACACTTGGTTTAATCATACATGTGTCTATTTGAACTACGTCTTCCATAGTTACTTATGAGATTCCGACCGAATCTCTTTCTTCTTTTTCATTTATATCAAGCGAGAGTTTCGTCATATCCATTTGGCTCATCGTCTCAGCATTACTCCCTCTATCAATGCCCAACAGATTTCCATCTATGGAACCGAAAGCCTCTTCACAGGATTTCCTTACCTTCTTGGCTTGCAATTTGCCTTCTGATATGCTGCATTTCCATTATTTCAACAAAATATTACCTAGGGTTTGTTCCAAAATGGAATACTTAGAACTTTTTCCCGATTCCCTGTTTGTCGTAGCTATTACATATTTTTGAAATGTGACCTAATCCGCTCCAGCTTCTCTCTCTCCGAAAGATAAGTTTTCTGATACTTGATCAATAAGCAGACAATTGTCCCAAATCGTCTCTACCTTGGCCAGTAAACTTCGTTGGGCTGCAAAAACCCTGCTCTGAATCTCCATAGCCTAGGAATGGAATATCCCGATAATTATGATTTGGCTTTCGACGAACTCTAGTCTAACCTGTAGCTACTCAATCAAGTTGTTTGGTTGGCCCACCTGTATTTGAATGGTTTGAGCTACCAGCTCTGCTTGTTCGAGCTTAGCTTTGAGTAGCTCAATTTCCTTTTTATCGGTCATTCTTGCTTGTTCTATTCCTGCGTTTTCCTGGTCCTTGGCAGCCTCCTCTACTATGGCTAGTTTAGTTTCCAAGGTTTTGGTGAGGCGATTTTTTCGCTTCAGCCGATTTTTCAAAAACCCCGACTAAAAATTGGTTTGTTGTAGCATATGCCCCTAATGTTCTGGCTATTTCTGTCATGAATTCTTCTTTCTTCTTGTCTTTCCCATCAGTCAGCACCTTGAACTTCTTAGCTATTGATCCCTCCTCTTGATAGAGTTCTCTTTTTACCACAACTTTTCTCTTCTTATCAAAAAAGAACTCATTTGGAGGGAGCTCTTCCATTCTTATAGGTCGCAATTCCTCATTGAAAATCCACCCTGCATCTATGTTCCCTTGATTTAACCGTAAGGGATTAATGGAGGCGATGGGATCTCCGATTTGCTTGGCTAACTGGCCTGGAGTGGTAACTGGAGTCTACTTTTTCGATGGATCAGGAGTTTTTATTTCTGGTTTCAAACTCTTAGTTTTCTCCTCCCTGTCCTGGTGTTTTTCTTGTTTGGGCGCCGAATATTTTGAGCCTTCAGCTTCTTTTTGTTGCACCTCTATTGTTATTAGATTTTCACCCCGCAATACTGAGGGAAGACAACTCCGTCGATGTTCTTGGAATTTTAAAACATCGACCCTTTCTTCAGGATCCAAGGCTTGTATCCGAGCCAAAACCTCGACATAAGATCTCGTGCCTCAGAAAATGTCATCCGAGGGTGAATTTTCATGCTCAAACCTTTTAAGCCTGCAACTAGCTAAGTGGTTACTTATGACCCTATGTGGATCATGCTTCTTGAATTCAACATGAACCAATTTTAGGTCTTCCAAGGCTGTTGCCTTAGCTTTGGCATGCCCAAAATCAAACAAAGAATATGAATGTAGATGAATAGGAAAAGGTGGCCATACCTTTTTAGAATATCCCTTAAGCTCTTTGCTTATGCCACCGATTACGGTTTGTCTGGCAATCTCACGACAAGACAGCCTATCGGGTATGAATAATGGAAAGGCATTCGGAGGAACAGAAGCACCGAAAACCCTAAGATATGAAAATTCTACTTCCACATACCAATCGGCTATACTGCTCAGATTTACCGCGATACTGTCCGAGATCCTGGGTGGTGGGTGGCCGAAGATAGCGACATGCAGCGGTACCATCACCTAGTTAAATATTTCATATACAAAATCCAAAGCTTTGTCTTCCCACAGCTTTGAATGGTATATGTGGATGGGTTCAGCTTCCGATGGAGTCCAACTCCAACTCATTAAAGGAAAAGGTGTCAGAAAACACACGACATCCATGATATACGCAAACATAAAGAATGAAGTGATCTTTCCACTCTCCTTCCGCGCTCGATACTCTATGACTTGACTGGTCAAACTATCGGATAGTAGTTTAGCCTAGTCGAAGGAACAACCTTCGGTGACTGAATGAATTAGAGGCACCCACTGAAGAAAAAAATGTGTGGTGTCCTCTCTCCCATATAATCTGCAGGTCATCATAGCCACATATTTGAACTGTGGTTCCAGAGAAGATATTGAATATATACCATTACTATCTGCCCTGAACTTCACAGGGTGTGAAACCCAATCTTTGATTAAACTGGACATAGTCTTGTCATATTGCACACATTCCTTCTGTTTGAAATTCTCCAAGAATTCATCATTGTAAACAAAGTCCAACACGGCTGACAACTTGTACATAGCCTGCAATTTTTTGGGTCTGAAAGTCCCCGTGGTGACCTTCTGCTCATTGATGATGGTTCTGGTTGGTATATCTACATGGTCTATTGCCCACTAAACCATATCGTAATAAGGGAGAAGACGTGGCCTAGTCGCTACTTTATGCATCTGAGCCTGGACGACGATCTTATACTTGGTGATAAGGTCATTTTTTTCATTTTCACTGGAATCATCTAAAACATCTACCAATTCAGACTGTAGAACCTCAGAAATATATGACCAGGTTCTGATAGAGTCGACACTTCGAGGTGAAGTGTCTGAAACGTTGTCTAAACCTTGTCCTGAAACCTCAACAGTGGCTTTAGACACTTTTTGCGGAGCCATGGTGGGGGATTCTACTTTATCTCTCCTACAATAACAATATGTATACATACAAAAATTAGCTCGCTCGCGAAAAGTTGGCTCTGCATAGAATAGAAATGAAATTTGAGACAATCAAATAAAATATCCATGCCTTCGACCATTTAAAACTATTTCATCCTTAGGAATAGAACAGTCAAATCATTCTTAAATATAAATTTAGCAATAAAGACCAAATCCTTACTTGTCAATTCGCCTCAATTCTAATTACTGTCATAAATTCTGACAGTTTATAATGCAAGTTGGCGGAAAGAAAGTTTAAAATCGCCTCGGAGACTGTGAATATTAATTTTCGTATTAAAACAATGAAAATGTTGGCTTAGCTTAATTAATTGGGCCTTTTTAAATGTTAATTAACCTTTCGGCACTCACCTCGTCGTGAGTTTTCGCTTTAACCCTTTACACCTCCAAAACCCAAGATTGCGACAATTAGCTTTGATTAATACAAAACGTAACCAAGATTAAGTGTTTAATTAATTACGTTTTTATTTATATCGCAACTTCACGACTTGGAGCTTCGAAGGTATAGCTTCCGAGAGGCTTGTATGTCGAGTTGCAAAATCACGAGATTGCGACTTCGCAACTCGGAGCTTCGAAGGTATAACTTCTGGGAGGCTCGTATGCCAAGTTGCGAAATCGCGAGATCACGATGATATGATTTAATTAAATTGGAGGATAAAACCGGATTAAGTGTTTAATTAATTACGTTTCTATTTTTATCGTGACTTCGTGACTCGGGTCTTTAAAAATGTAGCTTTTGAGGGAAAACATGTCAAGTTGCAAATTCCCGACTGAGCTTAACTGCGGCTAAGCTTTTTTACCTTTAACATTAACCCGGGTTACAAAAACAAGAATCTCGCAGTTTCGGCTATCGGGGTTATGACGGTAAGACTTTTGGAGCTAGAAAACGTCGAGACACAAAATCCCGATGGTTCTTAACTATGGTTTAGAGAATTTTTACTCTTGGTAATGATCTGGGTAAACTTTTTTAAAACTAGTTCGCCGCTTCACCCCTCGGGACTTGTAAACTATGTGCTCTATACCTTCCAACATGCGATATCCCGAGGTTCAAAATTAGAGACTCGTTTGAATGATTAAAAAATAAATAAATCTTACCTTAAGAGTATGATAACCTTTGTTGTTTGTGTGATGAGACTTCTGAGATTTTGGGAAAAAATAAAAGAAAATATGGAAACCAGCTTTCGACTTCAAGCATTAAGATATGAAATTTTAAACATGCTAGAAAAAACAAAGGCGGATCCAACATAGGATCCAACTAGGGATCCCGTTTTCCTGCAAGACGGGAAGAACAGTAGACCACGTGCCTATATTGGGTAAATGGAGTCAATGGATTTAATGCAACGAAAATGTTCCCTAGAACAGGATACCGAAGGGGAAAAGGACTTCATTTTTTTACTTTTGAAAAGCTTCTCAAAACTCAAATACTTTTTAAACTCAGTTGTAGTCCCTTTCACAACCTTCTCCTTCCCGTTATTGAATTTAGGTCTACATTAAGACAATCAAAACGGTTCTAGGAGACCTAACAGATATTGTGGCTATCGGCTTGCATCAAAAGAAGAAAATTATATGTTTTTAATCAGGAAGCCCTGTCTGAACTTGGGATGTAGATCAGGTTTTAAAAAGAATTGGTTACCAAAGTAGAGTGATATTCATGTATAACAGCCTTACAGATATCTCAGATATTGTTTCACTGCCAGCAAGCATGTTTAGTACCCCGGTGAAGTTATCTTGCCCTTTTTACTGAATTTCCTTTCACCACTTCGGAATATATTTATGCATTTAAATGCTGAGACGAGGGAAATCATTTCTGAATTTCCTTTCATTGTCTTTTAGACTAGATGGGGGCAATCATTTCTGAATTTCCTTTCACCATATGCCTTATAATTTGCTTTTTTAGAGCGCGAAGATGGGGGCAATCAGTTTATATGAGGGCTGATATATGTGTAATATTTTGCATTATAGGTCTGTCAACTTACTTTGATTACTTGGTACCAACCTTCCCTTAACTTTCACAACACCTTCGTTCACAGGGAGAAAGGGGAGAATTAATTTATTGGAGTGTTCTATTTGAGCAAGCCTCAATCCTCTGAAACTATTGAAAAACCTAGAAAGGTCAGAATCACTTAAGCGTCACTTTGTTTAGCAATGGACCGAGGAGTTGTGAAGACCAGCTTACTTTTCACAATCTTCTTTGAAGCTCTCGAGATTAAAGCGTAATATATTCCCCCTACGTATGCGAAACTGGAAAGACGTTGGCTTTTTCAGAAGGTAAACCCGAAAGAAGAAAAGGGTGACAGGTAGAGATCTATAAACTGAAAAACAGAGGTCAAAAAATCAAAACTGACTCTTGAAAATCTTTTTCGGGGGCGCTCTACTTTGAATGACTTGTTTATTTCATCTTATTCTTTCGTAAACGATTAACCATGGAAAGGTTCTTTTATTTATTATTTCAGACGATGTTGTTGTATCTTATGAGGTTATCTTGGTTTTCTTTGATAGCCCTTCAGAACAAGTCTTTCAGGAAATCTCACCTTTACCTTACCGTTTCATTTTCTTTCCAAAATATCAAAATATCTTTTTTATCACCTCTTTAAGCCAATTGATTTTCCGATACACGACTTTCTGCGTACCTCTCCTGCTCATTTTGTTTGCAGTTGGAAACCTGTAAAAAGGCAAATATGAAGGTTATCGAGGCTTTTTGAAAGGTGTCAAAAATTTGCGAAAGGAAAAGAAAATCAAAATAGAAATGCATAATGAAATATATATACATATGTAAAAAATTCTATATACGAATATGCAAATAGTTTTTTTTTTTGGCAACTTCTTATGTCATATAATGCTTCAGGTAATGCCCATTGACAGGGGCATTGAAGATTTCACCGTCTAGATTTTCTAGTAGGAAATAATTTGTTCCTTCGAGAGCTGAAACTCTGAATGGCCCATACCAGAGGTGATCGAATTTACCATGTTTCATTGTTTCTTCCCTCCTTACATCCCACCTTAAAAATAAATCACCTAGGAGGAAATCTTTGTCCTTTGCCCTACAGTCAAATAATGCCTTCATGTCGTCTTGATACTTCTGCAACCTTTCATCTACTTCGACCCTGTGCTATTGAACCTCGATTAGCTGGTTTATCCTCCTGGTGACATGATTAGGTTCTTCTTTCTGATCTTTCCATAATTTCATCACGGGGAGAGCTAAATTTATAGGTAACACCACATCTGTCCCATATACCATCTGAAAAGGGGAAATGCCGATAGAATTTTTAGTACCTATGTGATTCACCCACAAGGCATACTTTAAATGCACATGCCAAGACCTTTTGTTTTCATCCAACACTTTCTTAATTATATTGATCAGGCTCTTGTTAGATGACTCAGCCAATCCATTTCCTTGGGGGTAGTACGCTATAGAATGGCCAAGAATGATATTATACTTTTGGCAGAAGCTGATCATAGGCATAGATTTGAAAGCCTGGGCATTATCTGTGACTATCTTTCGTGGGAAGCCAAATCTTGACAAAATATTGTCTTCTATGAAATCTATTACCACAGAGTCAGTTGCCCTTTTGGTTGGAATAGCTTCCACCCATTTAGTAAAGTAGTCTATGGTAGTTAAGATCCACTTGTGTTGGGTTCTAGAATGTGGATTAATCTCTCCTATAAAATCTAGCCCCCATTGTTGAAAAGGGGCTTAAGTTTTGACTGGAACTAAAGGTAGCGCCGGGAGTTTCTGTTTGCCTGCAAATAGCTGACAAGGGTTACATGCTCGGACCTTGGCGTTAATGTTTGAGAAAAATTTTGGCCATTAATACCCAACTCTCAGAATTTTGTAAGTTGTGGCCCTCCAAGCATGATGTCCTCCACAAACTCCTTCGTGAAATTCACTTATAACCCTTTCTGTTTACGATTCAACTAAACAGATTAACAAGAAACCGAGCGGGTCTTTCCAATATAGTTGATTTTCGGCAATACAATACTTAACCACATGAAGCTTTAAGGTCCTGGATTTTGATGGTGATAGTTCACTCGGGCATTTTAGAGTCAGCAGGTAGGATACTATGTTCCTGTACCATTCTGATGATACTAACTTCTCCTCGATCTTAATTGCACTGGATCGTTCATCAAGCTCGTTTATGTTCATGTCTTCCTCACCTTCCTGTAGGTAGTTTATATCCAGAGCTTTGAGATTTGATTCAGCCATAAGTTTGGTCAGGCCTTGTCCCTTTATCAGTTTAGTTGGTTTGATTTCCAGGTCAAATTCTTGAAACTTGGCAAGCCATCGTCCTATTTTCCCATCGTTGTCTAGTTGTACCAAAATATCTTTCACAGAACTTGTAGGTACATACGCGATTATCTTGGAGTGTAATACATATGTTCTAAATGCCTTCAGTTCTTTTACCATGGTGTACACTTGTTTTTCTATTATATCATATTTAAGTTCTGTGTCTCTGAGGCTCTTGCTGAAAAAGGCGATCGGTTGTTTGAAACCCTCTTCGTTTTTTTGGAGGAGCACCGTAGCAATCGTGTGTTCGGAGGCAAACGAGAAAATAAGAAAATCTTTTAGATAATCGGGGCTTGCCAATACCGGTGCCTCGGCTATGACTTTATTAATGTGTGAAAAATAAACTTTGGCCTCTATTGTCCACCTTACTTCGCTGTTCTTTTTCAGGATATCTTTGATCAATTTTACAATTTTAGCGAAATTTGGGATAAATCTTCGTAAAAAAATTATTTTTCCTAAGAAAGATTGAATTTATTTTACATTTATAGGAATGTTTATAGTGTCTATCACTTCAACCCTCTTAGGATCAATCTTAATTCCATCCATAGATACAATATGACCCAAAATTTTACCTTCTTGCATGGTGAAGTGTGATTTCTTGGGATTTAAGGACAGACCAAACCTGCAACATTTTTCGAATGTTTGTTTAAGATGTACCAAATGCTCTTCGTCGGATTTGGAGAAAATCGTTAAATCATATAGATAAATGACTACGAACGTATCCCTCTCTCCGATGAAAGAGATGTCCATAGCACGTTGGAACGTGGCTCCTACATTCATCAAACCGAAAGGCATTTTATCATACATGAACGTACCCCAAGGGGTAGTAAAAGTTGTTTTTTATTTATCTTGTTCATTCATGGAAATTTGATTATATCCAGAGAAACCATCAATCATAGACATTTTGTTTTCCCCAACTACCCTTTCTAGCGCGTGATCCATTTTAGGCAGCGGATAGTTGTCTTTAAGAGAGGACTTATTTAAATTTCTGAAATCCACGCACAGTCTAATTTCCCCACTCTTTTTTTTTACCGGGACCAGGTTTTCCACCCATTCGGAATATCTCATAGGTACTATAATTTTCACCTCTAAAAGCTTCTTCACTTCTTTCTCGACCACATGCAATAAAATGGGGTTGATCTGCCTAAGCTTTTGTCTAAAGGATTTAACCCCAGGCTTTAGAGGTATCTTGTGATCGATCACGGTAGTGTCATAGGTTATTAACTCATCGTAAGACCAGGCGAAAATGTCTTTAAATTGTCTGAGTATGTCCTTATACTTACCTTTTATTTTAGGGGGGAAGAGTTTAGATATGTTAACCATCCTGGACTCTTCTTTGGTTCCTATATCACAGTCCTCAACCTCTTCTGGTTGGGGCTGTAAGGTGGATTTTACAGGTATGTCATTTTGATCAAACAGTCTTTCTAGAGGGATCACTCCTTTCGGAATCTGGTTATTTTTTAGGACCAGCATGCAATGATTTGTGATTTTGTCTTGGAAATCTTGAGGGTTCTCCCCTTCTTGCATGATCCATATATGGTCATTCTGATTTTCTTGATCTGCGTGAGTTTCGGATAATTCACCTAGTTCTTCAAGAAACTTCTTAATCTGTTCATCATCCTCGAAAACCTGCCAATGCTGGATATTATCCGGTATAGATGGTCTGTGTCTTATCTCTATGTGATACTTCAATTTAAAAGTTGTAGGAGGAGTGAAAATTGAAGTTGCTTTAGCTAATGCATCAGCCTGTAAGTTTTCTGTGCGTGGGATGAAGTGGACATTTACAGATGAGAAAAAAATTTCCATCAGATCCCAGGACTATTTCTGTATGATCTTAATCTGGGATGCTTGGCTTGGTATTGTCGATTTATTTGTTTGACTAACAACTCTGCATCTCTGTATACCTCTAGGTTTTTTATTTTCATATTTATGGCAGCCTCTAATCCTAAGACCAAGGCTTCGTATTCACATACATTGTTAGTATAATCTATATCCCATTTTCGTCTGTAAGAAAAAGGGACAACGAACCTTTCTTCAAGTGCCACAAAAAGAACTCCTGCACCAGCCCCTTCGCAAGACAAGGCACCGTAAAAAAACATTTTCCAGATACCGGTGCTACACATATCCTCGGTCATGTAACCTGACTCTTCATGCTCTATATCATTTTCCTCTGTGAAACCATCTAAACCTTCGTCAAAAGATAGGATACAATTTCCTAAATCTTGATCTGCAATGTAAATAGGGAAATTGTTCAGATTTTGAGGGTCACTAACTGTATATGCTAACCTTGTCTCCCTGTACAAGCGAGTAAATTGCCCACCGAACACAGGAATCGTGGCGTACGTCATATCCAGTTGAAGAGAACCCCCCATCTTGGCTCTCCATGACCTAGATAATAGTAATCCATACTTGGGGGGAATATCAACAATGACCACATCCATCAAGATGCTCTGAACTGGGACTTGTGCCAGGGTGACTACTAAATCCTTTATCATTCCCATACACTTAAGTTTTCTCGAATTGAATGAGTAAAGATCTCCGTAAGGTCTAGTGATATGGAGACCCAATTTGTCCATAATAATTTTAGGCATCACATTATGCAAGGCTCCGGAGTCTAGCATGCAATTATGTAGCAGTTGATCGTATACATTTAAGGTGATATAAAAGGGAGCAACAATGTCTTTGGCTCCTTCAAAATGTGGGCCAAAAGTGATGTTGGGCTTATCATCTTCCAGGTTCAAAACATCAGATTGGCTTTCTAGCTCTGAAACGCCTATCACTTTGGTGATCTGCTTTCGATAAACTGGGTTTTTTGCTAACTCTACCAGAGGAATTTGTATCTTGATTTTATTTATCTCGTTTTCTAAACTAAAAACTCTGCTCACCTTGTCTGTTTATCTAGTTGGTACCTCTAAATCCTTCTTTTCCAACTTATTTGTCTGGATTGACTTATTATTCATGATCTTGATTAAAGGTGTATTTGTATTAACTGCTGCAGTTTCCTGTGTTTTAGTCTCAACCTTTTCTACCTCAGTTTCTTGCGCATTTACTACTTTCGCTTTGATGTTAGGTAACACGGTTTCTTCTGGGGTAGGCTCATAAGTTTGACCTCTTGGGAGAATTTTCTTAGGTTGAGTAGTTGAAATAGGCTTACCCTTAGATCTCAAGTTATACCTAGGTTGGACCTCAACCATTATCATACCGGTTTCTTCTTGATAACTACGAAGGTCAGTATGATCTCTTTCTTCACCCTTAATAGATGATTGTTGAGTGTTAAGAGATTTTTCATAATCCTCTCTAGTCAGATAAGGTTGTGTATAATCATCATGCAAGTTTGTGACATCATCATCTAAATTTCTGAAATCTTGGAGATCATTCGCTCCTATAAAATTTTCATTTTTTAGGGGAGTTTGTATTTTCTGATCTACATTTTTTATCTGTCTTTGTTGATTTGCGGGATTGGGATTCTTCCTAAAATCCTTTTTGGCGAAAGAATCGGCTTTGGCCTGTTCTAGCTCCATTCTAGATATCTTATTAGACAGTTCCTTAATTACCCTGGCCATATCGTCTACTTTGTCATCTGTGTATCTATTAGATCCTGATGTCCCTGCTTGTTCTCTAAAGCATCTAGTTTCTCGATTTCCCACTTCTACTTTAGCTTTTTACTTACCAGAAGCCATCATATTTGACTCAATTTCTACAGCTTCATCTTGCATTCAGTTTAGAGTAGCTCCCCTTTTTTCTCGTAAAAGAAGTGCAAAATCTGGTTCGAAAGCCCCCGTGAAAGTTACTTTGGCTGCGGGTTGAGACGGTTTAACCTCGACTGGGATTTTGTTATACAGTTTGTTGAATCTTTGAATAAACTCCATAACTTTTTCTGAATTCTTTTTTCTTAAAGACCCAAACTAAGTTAAATAGTATAGGTGGTCCTTTCTTTCACCCCATTGTCTAAGGAAAGCATCTTCCAATGCATCGTAGGACAAGATAGATCCTGAAGATAGACTCTGAAACCAAGTTCCGACCTGAACTTTGAAGGTTTGGACTAAAAGCATCGAATAAACATCTTCATGTTCGAGCCCTAGGATGTCTGCGAATTGATCAAAGAAAATTATGTGTTCGGCTGCAGTCAGATCTCCTTCCCCAGTGAATTTTGGCAAATTTTTTATATAATTTTCAGGAAGGTCGTGCAGAGGAACGGGCAATACCAAAGGAGCATATCTTGCTGCCACTTTAGCAAACACTATGGAAGGTGGGGCAGGCCCTTGGCCTCTAGATCCTCCCCCAGGAGCACCTCCACCTCCTCCTCCGACAACCCCTCCACCTCCCCCTCTGATGGTTGCCATTGTTATTAGTGGAAATTTGTAAAGGGGGTTTTGGAAGATTAAAAGTGAATATTTACTTTCTTCGCGGGGTGAAAAATCTGAGGATGAATGGTAAGGGATGCGAGGGCTTGGCTCTCCAGAATTGCAAGAGATGTATTCAGGGGAACCAATGGGTTTGGAAACCAGATGTGTGAAATATTCTTCAGGACTGTGTGAGGTCGCAAAATTCGACTGAAGAGTCGACGATATATCGATAGTAGATAAATTTTCTACAAGACTTTTTCCTTTATGTTCTATAGAGGTTATCAGATGGGTTTCGCTTCTAACTTTGGAGCAGTTTGATGTTAGGTCCTTAGTGTCGAAAAGAGGGTTGCGTGAAGTTGAAGGTTCAAAAGAACTCTTGGTCTTCAGTTGTGGGTATTTAAGCTGATAGACTGCAGGGGTCGGCTTAAGAGAGACTCTCGCCTTTAAAATATTCTCAGGATTAGTAACGGGTGTGGTCTGTTTACCATCCAGGTTTTTCCTGGTATTCCTTCGTCTGGATGCCAGCTTATTGATCATGGAGTCACCAAGTGAAAGATTGGAAATCCTTTAAAAGGTGTGCACTCTTTGTTCACTATCAAAGGGTGGCACTTTCAACGAAAAAATGTCATTTTCCCAGGGAAAAAGATTTCGTAACTTTGGTCCCCATCAATGGCGCCAAAAATATGTTGTTCTAGAGTCTATACTTAAGGCTTAGAAGTACAGTGTCTAGGCATCCAAAAGTGAGTAAGAGGTAGAGAAGGAAAAATGTCAACCTTTGGCAAGCAAAGCTAGGGTTGATTTCTAAGTTGTTGTTTGGCTTCTAACTGTTCCTAGATGTTTATGTCCCTTTCAATCGTTTCCCATGAACATTCCAGTTCGACCTGGGTAGTAGTTGTTTTAAGAATAGTATCAAAAAGATTCAAGGCAATATGTGTTTGATTTGATAGTCCAGGTTGGATATTAGGCTGTCTTGTCACAAGGACAGTCATAGAGGAACAAAATGATAAGAAAATCTCAATACTTTTTAGATGTTGTCTCAATTTTGGTCGTATAAAGGAGAGTTATGGATCCGGTAGTGAAAAYAGGGTGCAAACCAAAGGCCCTTTCCCGTAACCGAGTTATATTTTAATAAATGTGTGTGAGGTGTAAGAAAACATTAAGTTGTCTATCATGTAAGGCTCCTATCAAGGGAGAATCTCACTTATAAACAAAAGAAGAAAAAGATAAAGAAATAACCCGATGAAGCATAAAATATATATAGAAATCTAAAATGTTCATTGGTCTTATACCTGCTAATAGCTGGTACAAAGAAAAAATAGTAAACAATATAAAAAACTAGAATTTATTCACTATAGTAGATGTTGTACTAAATTATAGCGAAGCATTCATCAGATACATATATGAAATGAAATGAAATATGAAATACAAGGAAACAAACTCATAACACAGTCTTGACGGAATCGAGAATCTTCGGATTTGCTTTATATTAACTCTCGAGGGAGATAAATCTCTATTACAATTGACCCAAAAAGGTCCAGCCTTTGCTCTTTCCTTCTATTGTATATTTATATAGATTTACATATTGTGGAATCTCAATCACTCCAGGATTTTTCAGTTACAACGAAAAGGAGATCAATCGTTTCATTTTTTTATCGTATGTCTTTATTTGGTACCAGAAGCCTGCCCTCTCACATGCTTGGTACAAGTGACACATTTTTCCACCAGCTGAGATATCAACCTTGAAGGTTCTGCTTGACAATTGGCCTAAAAAATGTAACAATCCCTGACTAATTGCGACAACCTTTCTTCCATCTGTCGGTCTAGGGTGTCAATAGCACACAATTGCATACTTGGTTTAATCAACCATTTGTCTATTTGAACTATGTTTGCCATAGTTACTTGTGAGATTTCGGCTAAATCTCTTTCTTCTTTTTCATTTATATCAAGTGAGAGTTTCGTCATATCCATTTGGCTCAACGTCTCAGCATTACTCTCTCTATCAATGCCCAACAGATTTCCATCTATGGAACCGAAAGCCTCTTCACAGGATTTCCTTACCTTCTTGGCTTGCAATTTGCCTTCTGATATGCTGCATTCCCATTCTTTCAACAAAATATTCCCTTGGGTCTATTCAGAAATGGAAAACTTAGAACTTTTTACCGATTCCCTGTTTGTCGTAGCTATTACAGCTTTCTGAAATGTGACCTGAGCCACTCCATCTTCTCTCTCTCTGACATATAAGTTTTTTGATACTTGATCAATAAGCAGACAATTGTCCCGAATCATCTCTACCTTGGCCAGTAAACTTCGCTGGGCTACATAAACCCTGCTCTGAATCTCCATAGCCTGGGACTAGAATATCCCGATATTTATGATTTGGCTTTCGACGAACTCTAGTCTAACCTGTAGCTACTCAATAAAGTCTTTTTGCTGGCCCACCTGTATCTGACTGGTCTGAGCTACCAGCTCTTCTTGTTCGAGCTTAGCTTTGATCAGCTCAATTTCCTTTTTGTCATCCATTCTTGCTTTTTCTATTCCTGCGCTTACCTAGTCCTTGGCAGCCTCCTCTGCTGTGTCTAGTTTAGTTTCTAAGGTTTTGATGAGGCAATTTTTTCACTTCAGCTGATTTTTCAAAACCCCGACTGAAAATTGGTTTGTCATAGCATATGCCCCTAATGTTCTAGCTATTTATATCATGAATTCTTCTTTCTTCTTGTCTTTCCCATCAGTCATCACCTTGAACTTCTTGGTTTTTGATCCCTCTTCTTGATAGAATTCTCTTTTTACCACAGCTTTTCTCTTCTTATCAAAAAAGAACTCATTTGTAGGGAGCTCTTCCATTCTTATAGGTCTCAATTCCTCATTGAAAATCCACCCTGCATCTATGTTCCCTTGAGTTTACTATAAGGGAGTAATGGAGGCGATGGGATCTCCGATTTGCTTAGCTGACTGGCCTAGAGTGGTAACTGGAGTTTGCTTTTTTGGTGGATCGAGAGTTTTTATTTCTGGTTTCAGACTCTTAGTTTGCTCCTCCCTGTCCTGGTGTTCTTCTTGTTTGGGCACCGAATCTTTTGAGCCTTTGTCTTCTTTTTGCTACACCTCTACTGTTATTGGATTTTCATCCCACAATACTAGGGGAAGACAACTCCGCCGATGTTCTTGGAATTTTAAAACATCATCCCTTTCTTTAGGAGCCAGGGCTTGTATCCGAGCCAAAACCTCGGCATAAGATCTCGTGCCTCAAAAAATGTCATCCGAGGGTGAATTTTCATGCTCAAACCTTTTAAGCCCGCAATTGGCTAAGTGGTTACTTATACCCCTATGTGGATCGTGCTTCTTGAATTCAACATGAACCAATTTCAGGTCTTCCAGGGTTGTTGCCTCAGCTTTGGCATGCCCGAAATCTAACAAAGAATATGAATGTAGATGAATAGGAAAAGGTGTCCATACCTTTTTAGAATATCCCTTAAGATCTTTGCTTATGCCACTAATTACGGTTTGTCTGGAAATCTCATGGAAAGATAGCCTATCGGGTATGAATAATGGCAAGGCATTCGGAGGAACAAAAGTGCCGAAAACCCTGAGATATGAAAATTTTTCTTCCACGTACCAGTCGGCTATACTTCTCAGATTTACCATGATACTGTCCGAGATCCTGGGTGTTGGGTGGCCAAAGATAGTGACATGCAATGGTACCATCACCCAGTTAAAGATTTCATATACAAAATCCGAAGATTTGTCTTCCCACAACTTTGAATGGTAGATGTGGATGGGTTCAACTTTCGATGGAGTCAAGCTCCAACTCATTAAAGGAAAAGGAATTAGAAAACACACGGCATCCATGATATACACAAACATAAAGAATGAAGTACTCTTTCCGCTCTCCTTCTTCGCTCGATACTCTGTGACTCGACTGGTCAAACTATTGGATAGTAGTTTAGCCCAGTCGAAGGAACAACCTTCGACGATCGAATGAATTAGAGGCACCCACTGAAGAAAAAAATGTGTGGTGTCCTCTCTCCCATATAATTTGTCGGTCATCATTTCCACATATTTGAACTGTGGTTCAAGAAAAGATATTGAATATATACCATTACTGCTTTCCCTGGACTTTGCAGGGTGTGAAACCCAATCTTTGATTAAACTGGACATAGTCTTGTTATATTGCACACATTCCTTCTGTTTGAAATTCTCCAAGAATTTGGCATTGTAAACAAAGTCCAACATGGTTGGCAACTTGTACATAGCCTGCAATTTTTTGGGTCTGAAAGTCCCAATGGTGACCTTCTGCTCGTTGATGATGGTTCTGGTTGGTATATCTACATGGTCTAACACCCACCGGACCATATCATAATAAGGGAACAGACGTGGCCTAGCCACTACTTTATGCATTTGAGCCTGGATGACGATATTATACTTGGTGATAAGGTCGTCTTTTTCATTTTCACTGGAATCATTTGAAACATCTACCAATTTAGACTGTAGAACCTCAGAAATATATGACCAGGTCCTGACAGAGTCGACACTTCAAGGTGAAGTGTCTGAAACGTTGTCTAAACCTTGTCCTAAAACCTCAAGAGTGGCTTTAGATGCTTTTTGTGGGGCCATGGTGGGGGATTCTACTTTATCTCTCCTGCGATAACCATATGTATACATACAGAAATTAGCTCGCTTGCGAAAAGTTGTCTCTGCGTAGAATAGAAATGAAATTTGAGACAATCAAATAAAAGTTCCATGCCTTCGACCATTTAAAACTAGTTCTTCCTTAGGAACATAACGGTCAAATCATTCTTAAATATAAATTTAGCAATAAAGACCAAATCCTTACTTGTCAATTCGCCTCATTTCTAATTGTTGTCATAAATTCTGACAGTTCGTAATGCAAGTTGGCGGAAAGAAAGTTTAAAATCGCCTCGGAGACCGTGCATATTAATTTTTGTATTAAAACAATGAAAAAACTATCTTAGGTTAATTAATCGGGCCTTTTTAAATGTTAATTAACCTTTCGACACTCGCCTCGTCGTGAGTTTTCTCTTTAACCCTTTACACCTCCAAAACCCAAGATTGCGACAATTAGCTTTGATTAATACAAAACGTAACCAAGATTAAGTGTTTAATTAATTACGTTTTTATTTATATCACGACTTCGCGACTCAGAGCTTCGAAGGTATAACTTCCGGGAGGCTCGTATGCCGAGTTGCGAAATCACAAGATCGTGACTTTGCGACTCGGAGCTTCGAAGGTATAACTTTCAGGAGGCTCGTATGCCGAGTTGCGAAATCGCGAGATCACGATGATATGATTTAATTAAATTGGAGGATAAAACCGGATTAAGTGTTTAATTAGTTATGTTTCTATTTTTATCGCGACTTCGCGACTCGGGGATTTGCAAATGTAGCTTTTGAGGGAAAACATGTCGAGTTGTGAATTCCCAACTGAGCTTAACCATGGCTAAACTTTTTTACCTTTAACATTAACCCGGGTTACTAAAAAAAGAATCTCGCGATTTCGGCTATCGAGGTTACGACAAGTACTTTTACAGAAATGATGAGGTTGGCTCGTGATGAGACCCCCTCTCCCCTAGCCATGCAACCAAAGGCCACTACCCTGGCGTGGTAACCAGATAATGGCAATGTCACACTGCTAGGTACGCATGAACATAATGGGTTGGCTCATGATGAGACCCCCCATCCTCTTGGTTAGGTCTTGTCTTGCTATTTTTCTTTGGATCCCTCTTATTTCTTCCTGAGAGGATTTTTGTTGCCTTCTCAGGGATTCCTGGGTGAGGCATATTTAGGTTTTATTCTTATGGCTTTTATATTTTACTAGCTGCTTTTACCTTCTGGGCCTTTAGCCCCTTCTTCCCACGAGATAAGATGTAACCCCACAAACATGTCATCCTAATGTTCAGACTAGGGGAAAGGGGCAAATGAGTGGGAGATAAGATGTAAGAGTGATGATATGATGGGAGTGGATGATGCCCCTTCAAAACCCCCTAGTGGCAAACCAAATCCTATGAGTACAAGCTTACTAGGGTAACCTATCTTTTCCCCCAACCATGGTCAAGTGGGTTAATGTAAGGTCCAAGCAGTCGTCAGAAATAAAAGGAATCTGATGCATATATCTAAAAGTTATAATGATCAAATATGACACATACCATGATACCTAGACTAATTACCTCATGGAGGAAGAGTCTTCTTTGATACAGGTCCAAGCCGAAGGTGACGGATGCTACTGCTGCTGACAGGACAAATCTGGCGAAGAAGAAAAAAGATGGGCCCTCCGGGGCCATGCTCAGGTCAATCCTGCTCTCGATACTCCATGTCTAGGACCCGTGGGGCTCGAGACATAATCTCCTAGTTATCCCTAGAAATTAGGGATAACATGGTTTTTCTCGGTATGGTTTTTTCCTTTGGTGGTTTTATGACACAAAATTTTTTGGTCCATGGTAATGTAATTCCAATTAAGGAACTATTGTTGAATTCTAATCTAGGGTTAATGGATTGGGGTTGTTTTGGATGTCGTGGGATCCTATATAAATTGTATTGTAAACAATGAAGAATATTAATAGAATTAGAGTTGTGTCTCTAAAGTAGGTTGTTGGGTTTCCAATGTAAATATCTGTGTATATGTGTGATTACGATTGTTTTTATTTCTATATTAAGAATTTGTGCATGCATTGCATTTCCATAAAAGGTTTAAAATTTACATAATGTATGGAAGATATCTCCTTCAATCCATGAGGATGTGGCATTTTGTCTCATGATTGTTTGCTTCTCTTTAGGTGAGAGATATTGTGGTAACTTTATAGTAGATAGCTAATTTGTTGGAAGATTGGTTGTTGTCATTGATGTCAACCCTAGTCATGGGTTTTGGACCGCAAGATTGATGAAGGTATTTGGACATGAAGTAAAATGCACATGTAGATATAAGACCCATGGATGGATATTATACATCATGTTGTTTCCAGTGGTATGTGGCACGTCACGTGGATCCTCATGGTTGAGGAGAAATCATTTTTTGAAGATGACAAAGTGAATTGAAGAAGGAAGTACATGTAAGCCCTAAAGATAATTAAAGAAAATAATTACAAAATAAGAAAGTGTCAGGTCAACCCTAATGTTAAAATGAAGTGACATAAATGGTATAAATAAATATCATTATACATTCATTTGATACACAAGTCAAATTTTAGAGAAAATCAGAAGTAAAGAAGGTCGGATTTCAAGGGAGGATGAAGTCTTTTGGTGATGTGTTCTAAGGTATGTTATTTTCAGGTCATCTTACCATTTTTGCTATAATTTTTTTTCTAGAACGATTCATATGGTGAAATTGATATGGTATTGAGAAGACATATCAAGGTACCTATGGTAAACGTTTCAGATCTTGATTTGCTATAATTATGGAGATACACTCTGTGTAATATAGGGTTTTTGACCAGTCTTGAAGCTAGTCAATAAACATGTGTTCTGGGTAAAACTTCTTCATCGAGAATCCAAATGACATGGGACAAATTGAATTGGAAAGAGCATGGACTATATTTTGTTATGTGATAGTTTCATAATATGATTTTAAATATTGAGCGTGGGGCACTCTATACAAGTTCGGTCTCCTGAATAAACCGGAATTGAACAAGGTCTACCATTCTCTCTATAACTTCTTTTTGGGGAGAATTCAAGGAGTGAAACTTGGAGAAGTTTCAGAGAATAAATTGAATAATATTATCTATAGGATTAGAGTATTCCAAGAATTGAATAATTGTATAAATTGAAGAAGTCTCGGGAAGCATTATCAGGTTCTATGTGATGGTTGGTTGATGGTGACGATTTACTGTGAAGTTTTATTATCTCTCGTATATTCTTGGAAGGAAGGGGCAAGGATGGAGAGTTCAACTCTCTCTTGATATTGGAGGATTGTATATTACTCTTGTAAGTTTATCCATCTCTTTACATTTGGAAGTTGTAGCTACCTTTGGAAGTCATTACTTCCCTTGAACAATAACTATTGATTATTTCTCATATATTGTGCATGGTGTATTGTGGTGTATTGGTGTAACTCTTATACTATTGTTCATTGTTCATTGGATATAATTGAATGGTTAAGTATAAGTTGAAAAAGGTTTTAAATTGTACTTGATACTGATTCACCCCCCTCTTAGTATCAACAATTGGTATCAAAGTGGGTTACCTTCAGTACAGTTTAACCACTGGAAGGAAGATCCTAAGAAGAAATGGAAGACAAAATTCCAAATGGGATTCCACCATTTGATCGAAGAAATTTTGAATACTGGAGTAATAGAATGGAAACTTACTTGAAATCTCTTGGGGCATATTTTTGGTTCTTAGTTGCTTCAGGATATAATTCTTTGAAGAAACCAAAGACTGCAGCTCAGAAGGAAGAAAAAAGGAACAACAAGTTGGCAATAGATACCATCTTGCATGGATTGACAAATTCAGTGAAATCCAAGGTGGGATCATGTGCATCATCAAAAGAGATTTGGGACAAGCTACAAGACCTTTATGTAAGGGAAGAATGAGAAGAAGAAGTTGAAGCAAATTACAACATCTCAGATTTCAAAGAAGAAAATAGAGGTCAGTTCTTTTGCTTTAATTGTGAAGGAGTAGGTCATGTTGAATTTGAATGTCCTCATCCAGGGATTGAAAGAAATGACACCAAAGAAGAAAATTCCAATGAAGAAGATGAAAATCATGAAGAAAAAATTATTCAACAAGAAGATGAGAATCTTAAAAATTTGAAGCATGTTGAGATTGAAAATAGCAAGCTCAAAGACATGCAAAGAAAACTAAGAAGTGAATTGGGTAGTTGTGAAAAGATAGTTGTAAGCTTGAAGAAACAATTAGAAGAATTTGAGAAACTAAGAGAAGAAACCATTTCCTTGAAAACTCTACTCGAAGAAGAAAGAAGAATAGGAGAAGTAAGGAATGCTCAAATGATGAAGAAAGAAGAAGATTGTGAGAAACTTGAACAAGAATTTGTCTCATTGAGGAAGAGCTTAAGAAACTCTCAAGTTCGAAAAGACTTAACACATCTTGGATGCATGGGTGAAACTTCATACAAAGAAGATGCAAATACCAACAAGAAGGTTGAAGAAAGAGCTACACAGACAGTTGATGTGAAGTGGACTAGGATACCAGAAAGAAGGAATGATTACAAAAGAGATGAATATCCAAGAAGACCTCCTACCTTCAAGAATCAAAGAAACTTCAATCAGTATGAAGGAAACTATAGAAGAATAGATCATGAACCCAGATGGACTACATCACAAAGAATCCCACTTACTCCAAGGTATCAAAATTTCTTTCTTGGTCATTGTTATACTTGCAACAATTTTGGACATAAGGCAATTAATTGCAGAATCAATGAAAGGAACACATATGCAAGAAACATGAATGGTGTAAGTAGAAGATATGGAAATAATAATGGATTTGTCAACAAAAGTTATAATTCATTTTCCCCATTGATGGAAAAAAATATTGCATGCTGCAAATTTAATTATCTTGGTCACAAAGAACGAGATTGTAGATATATGAATGAAGATGTCCCTATGCCAACCATAGTATGGAGAAGGAAAGAGATTCCAAACAATGAATATTGTCGAATAGCATTGATCGCTAAAGAATGTAAAGAAGAAGATGAATGGTACATAGAAAGTGGATGTTCTTCACACATGACCAGGGATCAAGACAAATTCATCAGCTTGAAGAGAAAGGGTGGCGTTGTTGCATTTGGAGATGACTCATCTGCCAAAATACTTGGAGAAGTGTTGTATCATGTTGTCATTGATGCCAATGGTTTGATTGATTGATGTCATTGATTGATGTCAAGTGATTGATTGATGTCAAAGGATTGATTGAATGATTATTGATGTAATATAATACGTATTGTCCTTGATGAGAATGCATAGATTAAGATGGATCAATGAGTTGTCATTGATATTGTTGGAGTCGCCTTTGTTTTTTCTAGCCTGTTTAAAATTTCATATCTTAATGCTTGAAGTCGAAAGTTGGTTTCCATATTTTCTTTTATTTTTTCCCAAAATCTCAAAAGTCTCATCACGCAAACAGCGACGGTTATCATACTCTTAAGGTAAGATTTATTTATTTTTTTAATCGTTTAAATGAGTCACTAATTTTGAACCTCGGGATGTTGCATGTCGGAAGTTATAGAGCACATAGTTTACAAGCCTCGAGGGGCGAAGCAGCAAACTAGTTTTAAAAAAGTTTACCCAGATCATTATCGAGAGTAAAAATGCTCTAAACCGTAGTTAAGCATCATCGAGATTTCGTGTCTCGACGTTTTCTAGCTCCAAAAGTATTATCGTCATAACACTGTCAACTTTGTTCACCATGCCAAGGTAGTGTCCTCTAGCTAGACCTTGAGATAAATAAGAAAAACAATAAAGAAAAGAAAGAATAAAGGCAATAAAGGGCTTTGAAAGACTTGCATCCATGACGGGTACAACTCACCTTCTACAAAGGCACCCACAGGTATTATCACCCCTGTCTTTCACTCTACCCATATGTCTGGACATCCCTTGACCACATCACCTCGTGTTACATGTCTTGGATGATATTCTCTGGAAACTTTCCTTCTCCTATGGATGCTGGCCCAATAGAGTATTTTGTCTTTTTCTTTGGTTTTGTATAGTAGGTCAGTGTAACATCTTTGAGATATTGGATGATTCATCAGGGGGTTTTATGCATGTGTTTGATAAATTTAATGATGAAATATGATTGAAATTGCTATGATCCCTTTGACTGATGAGCCCATGGAGGGCGAAGTTTTTGATGTGCAGGAGCATACCCAACGGACAGGTACCAGTGGACCGATACACATGGGGATATGATTAGCTCGGACCTCCATGGGGCTGAAGAGCCCATCAGATGGTTGTTGGAATCCCATCAAGGGTAGAGACAGGACAGTGATTGGATGAGATTTTTCACCTAAGAAGAAGAAGGATGTTCCATCTGGGACACTTTGGCTAAGCCCAACCCAAGGGGGTTGATCCACTTCAGGTGGAACATTACCTTTTGGCTAAGCCCTTGACGTCACCTCCAGTGCATGGCAGAGACAGGTCAGTTTCGCACATGTGGCAGAGTTTGGAGGCCCAAAGAGGGCCAATGTTTGTCTTCTTGTGTTGTCTTTTTCCCTAAAAGGGGCCAACGTCTCCCTCAGAAGGGCTTGGCGTCTCATTTATTTCTCATTTAGGGTTTTATTTGACAGTTTAATGTAAAAAATAGTAGATTTTGATTATTAGCATTGTCTATTTTTAATGACCTAATTTTAAATTAAAGGTCATGAGATGCTATAAATTGAGGATGTTTTTCCCTCATTTGGACATAACACAAGCACTCACACTTGTGAGGTCTGATTTTTGCGCCCTTATTGGGTATTTGGTCTTTAAAACTGAGGTGCACTTGTTGATGGGAGGCTTTTCTTGGTATATTATGCCATTTCTCTTGCGGAAGGTTTACAACTAGGGTTTACACATGCTTTTCTTCATGATATGTAAGTATTTTCCTGCAAAACTTCTTGATTGAATGGTTGTAGGTTAGTAATTCTTGCATTTACTTATAAAATTGTTGATTTTAAAACCCTAGGTGATAAGCACACAAGTAGGTCCTTGTCATATGTCCCATTAGAGAGAAATATTCATCCATTGAAGGAGGAATATAGAGCCTAGCCTTTGCTACACTCATCTAACTTCTTCCCTTAAGCTAGTTTTGATTTTGAAGGTTAAAAGGAGGGTGACGTCCTAGGCCTAGGTTCTCTACACCTAGGGCCGTCCATATTTTAGGGTTTAAATGATAGAGACTTGTCTTTACAACACTCTCCCTCATTAGATCCTCTTGTTTTAACTCTCTTTTTATGCTAGCCGTTTGCCAAGTTTGACCTAAATATGGAGGAAAGAGCACGAGGCCTTGCTTAAGCAACACCGTAGTGAGCCTCTTTCCTCTAGGGTTTTGATTCTAGGGCCCTGCCATTGCAGTACTTTAGAACCCTTCCCTTATGTCTTTAACCTATTACCCCTTCAACTTAGCATCCTCTCCTTTATTGACTCCATATACCCATAGGCACTGATCTTAGGCACACAACGTTGAGGTCTAAGTGTCCAAAACCACTCTCAAAACTTTGAATGTTGAAACCCTAACTAACAAACTAACCTAGATAAGGCTGACATCACTCTTGAATAATCCATCTTGACACAGTCGTTTTTAATGATAATTAATTGAATGATGATTTAAATCATTTATTGAGTAAAGTGTTGGTTGGATACATTGTTAGCTTCATCATCTTGATAGTTATTGATGAATTGATTCTTTTTCCATAGCTAATTGATAAAACGTTGACCTCATTGATTTATATTGTTTTTACATTGCTTATTAATTGATATCAAATAGTCATATGAAGTACTAACCCACTGAATTATAGCCTGCATATATTATTTATTGTTGTCTTGTTCCAGGAAAGTGTTCTCTTTGGGCATACACTTCTTTATTGGTTGATTAGCCGGACCTTCTGATCTTGGTGGTAACCTATAAGGAGGAAACTTTAAACTTGACTTTATACCTTATCCTCTTCAAAACCCCAGGTTTCCGGGGACGTCTCCCCTGGGTTAACCTCCCTAAATAGAAAGAACCTCCACATTGAGGTGACATTGGGTGGGGAAGGTTCCTGTTACGCCAGTTTGGCCTCTATCCTTTAGCCTTTGACCTAAACTTCAAACTGTGCGATAACATTTTGGCACCGTTGCCAGGGAACACTGAGTCAATTCTCCTCAAACAAAAAACCTTTTCGGTAAGCCTTGCCTCAGAGCCTTATCTTACAAGCTTACCTGGCGACTCCACTAGGGTGTTTTCCCTTTTCTTTGATGATTTCAAGAAAATCATCTGGCCTCTCCACAAATAGAAAATGACAACTCGTAGTGGGCATCAGTACATACTTTCATCTACTACCGTGACCTCCACAAATCCTGTCACCCCTGTAAGTTCTCCCAAATTGTCTCATAAATAACTCTTTGGTCCTTTAAGCCTACCTAACACCTAAAGGGGCTACATGATCTACCCAAGAAGGTCGAGTCCTGGATACCTGAGTTTTCAGGGGAAGATGGATCGTATGGAAACTCTCATTGGAACGACTTCTGTGATGCATTCTAGTTTCACCAATCCAGACAAGAGCACCCTGATGTCTTTTTAAGGCTCTTTGTGAGCTCACTCACTGGAAGTGCCGGAAGATGGGTCAACAAACTTCCAAAGGGAAGCATCAAAACCCCTAAAGATATTGAACAAGCCTTCAAGAAAGATTGGTGTGAAAAAGAAAGCATGGATTCCCTTTACTCTCAATATACTGATGTTTACAAAGCCTCTAGTGAGGGCATTAGGGATTTCAATGATAGGTTCAACCTTCTCCTCAAGAAAAGAATACCTAGTTTCTCAGAAGAATTTTTCCTCCAACACTACTTGAACTCGTTGGAAGGGGTTTTGCAGTTCACTCTCAAAGATCGATCACCCTCAACTCTAGAAGAAGCACAATATTTCGCTTGTCAGATTGAGAAGAACCTGGAATTCGAAGACTAAATCCATCAAGTCAATCTCCCATACAATAATGACCCTTGGGAATCTAGTCACAAGGATATCATCGAAGCTAAACCCAATTTCCCAGAAATTCTAGAGGTAAAACTCATGCCTCCCAAAAGGAAATGGAACACATATTTCTCAAACATCAACAATGTCTCAAACGTCTCAAGACAGTGTGAACCATTCAAGGATTTGGGTGTGGCCACTCATAAAAAACCTAACTTTTAAGATTCTTTGTTTGTCTTGAACACACCAATATGGGAAAATCAATACATGAGTGAAACCAACAAGTTTGAAGAGCCTCAGGTACATAATAAAAACAACTTAGACACTAGTATGTCCTGTATCTTGCAAAGGGTTGAAAGAATTCGCAAAATCATTCATTTTTTGACAAAGCAAGACCCAGATGACAAATTATCTTTTGAGGGGACTCCCATGCTATTACAAACCAGTCAGTTTGAGAAAGATGAGAAAACACCCTCTTTATCATTAATAGATGATCTTGGGCCTAGTGATTAAAAATCAATGGATCCATACTTGTTTCAAGATGGCCCCAACTTTCCCTTGACAGAAGAAGACACAGATTAGGGTGATTATCCTGACGATGCCTCTAATATCTATGAAAAATCGGATGAGGATGGTTGTCCAGTACAGGAAGTAAGTAATTTCATTGAATGGAACGAAGATGTTTTCAAAGACATGGAAGTTCCAAGCACCATCATTGTGGATGAAAACCCTTGGTGTTTTCAATGCAGTGAAGCACATTGGGAACACGAGTGTCCTTATAGTAGTGGTGGCCATCAAAAATTAAACAATATAGACTACTTCATAGAAGGACCTCAAATAAATATCACCACTGAAGAGCATCAAGAGGCCATGAAAGAAGCAGCCAGGTCAGCCAGGATGGCAGTAATAAACAAACTAGACCAGGAATCAAAAGAAAAGTTAAAGAAATAAGAGTTCCAGGTGTATAGAAGAAAGAAGTTGGACCAAACTTCCACTGACCAAACAAAAAACCCGCCTGTGGATGTAATCTTTCCTGAAACATCCAATACTGAAAGGGTTAACCTAAATTTTGACCTTGAAGGGGCATTATCCAAGATGTTTGTAACCATCCCTTTGAGAGAAGTCATCAAGGTACCATCTATCAAAGAGCGATTTGACAACTTTTTCCAAGGATCAGATGGACCATTGAAAGATGGAACTATTGGTTGTATCCAGGATGTACCTGTAACTACAACTTATATACAAAATCCCAGTGATTCCATCAAAAATGACAAAGCACGTGACAAAATCGGGTCGATTCCTCATAAATATTCTCCAAAAGATGTGCCTTTTCCAAAGGAGGAAAATATGAATCAGATTAAATGGCCCAAGAGAGAAGAATACCAACAACTCATGGATGAGCTGAAAGCTCAGGAATTAGAGACTACAAAAATACTAAAGAGAGTAGAAGATGATGTACGGATCCATCCTTCGCAGTAGGAAATCTTTATAGCAGAATCCCACCCACCTCCCTCTACACAATACACTAGGGTTATTCAAGGAATGACCAATTTCAAAGTCAAAGAGTACAAGGAGGGAGACGTGGTTTAGATGTGGGATGCCAATAAAGGGAAGCCTACTAATATCAAAGGAAACAATCATTTTTGGCTTGGCCCTTTTAAGGTCAGAACAAAGTCAGTTAATGACTCTTATTACCTGTCTACACTGGAGGGACAAAGGCGCACAGTGCCTGTCAGCAGGCACCTCCTCAAACCCCACCAAGGTGGTGGGACCTGACCCCACAGGTAAGTATAGGTAGGTAGGTATTTTTCCATGTATTATACCATTTGCATTTCATAATAGTATGCTTCCTCACTTGCATATTGATTGTTTTATTTCAGTTATATACATATATTATATTTGTGGGGTGACAATACCACCCCACCCTTGTTACTGATTCCATTTTCAAGTATGAACAGGTTTGTAGTTTATTCCAGAGATGTTGAGGTTCTCATGCACTCTACAGTGAGCACATGTCCCCGAGTTGGAGCCAGATGTTATCCCCGATTTCTAGGGATAACTAGGAGATCATGTCTCGAGGCCCACAGGTCCTAGACATGGAGTACCGAGAGCAAGATTGACCTTAGCATGGCCCCGGAGGGCCCATCTTTTTTCTTCTTCACCAGATTTGTCCTGTTAGTAGCAGTAGCATCCGTCACCTTTGGCTTGGACCTGTATCAAAGAAGACTCTTGCTCCATGAGGTAATTAGTCCAAGTATCATGGTATGTGTCATATTTGATCATTATCACTTTCAGATATATGCATCAGATTCCTTTTATTTTTGATGACTGCTTGGACCTTACATTAACCCACTTGACCATGGTTGGGGGGAAAGATAGGTTACCCTAGTAATATTGTACTCATAGGCTTTGGTTTTCCACTAGGGGGTTTTGAAGGGCCATCATCTGCTCCCATCATATCATCACTCTTACATCTTATCTCCCACTCATCTGCCCCTTTCCCCTAGTCCGGACATTAGGATGACCTGTTTGTGGGGTTACATCTTATCTCATGGGAAGAAGGGGCTAAAGGCCCAGAAGGTAAAAGAAGCTAGTAAAAGATAAAATCCATAAGAATAAAACCTAGAGATGTCTCGCCCAGGGATCCCCGAGAAGGCAACAAAAAGCGTCTCAGCAAGAAATAAGAGGGATCCAAAGAAAAAGAACAAGACAAGACCTAGCCAAGAGGATGGGGGGTCTCATCATGAGCCAACCCATTATGTTCATTGGTACCTAGCAGTGTGATATTTCCATTATCTGGTTACCACACCAGGGCAGTGGCCTTTGGTTGCATGGCCAGGGGAGAGGGGGTCTCATCACGAGCCAACCTCATCATTTATGTAAAAGTACTTGTGGGTAACACTGTCAGCTCTGGTCACCACGCCAAGGTAGTGTTGTCTAGATAGACCTTGAGATAAATAAGAAAATAAATAAATAAAAGAAAGAATAAAGGCAATAAAGGGCTTGGAAAGAATTGCATCCATGATGGGTACAACTCACCTTATACAAAGGCACCCACAGGTATTATCACCCCTATCTTTCACTCTACCCATATGTCTGGACATCCCTTGACCACATCACCTCGTGTTACATGGCTTGGATGATATTCTCTAGAAACTTTCCTTCTCCTATGGATGCTGGCCCAATAGAGTATTTTGTCTTTTTCTTCGGTTTTGTATAGTAGGTCAGTGTAACAGCTTTGAGTTATTGGATGATTCATCAAGGGTTTTTATGCATGTGTTTGATAAATTTAATGATGAAATATGATTTCCATTGCTATGATCCCTTTGACTGATGAGCCCATGGAGGGAGAAGTTTTTGATGTGTAAGACCATACCCGACGGACAGGTACCAGTGGACCAGTACACATGGGGAGATGATTAGCTCGGACCTCCATGGGGCTGAAGATCCCATCAGATGGTTGCTGGCATCCCATTAGGGGCAGAGACAGGACAGTGATTGGATGAGATTTTTCTCCTGAGAAGAATAAGGATGTTCCATCTGGGACACTTTGGCTGAGCCCAGCCCAGGGGGGTTGATCCACTTCAGGTGGAATGTTACCTTTTGATGCCACGGGATGTCATCTAGGAGCCCTTGACATCACCTCCAGTGCATGGCAGAGACAGGGAAGTTTGGCACGTGTGGCAGAGTTTGGAGGCCCAAAGAGAGCCAATGTTTGTTATCTTGTATTGTCTTTTGCCCTAAAAGGGGCCAACGTCTCCCTCAGAAGGGCTTGACGTCTCATTTATTGCTCATTTAGGGTTTTATTTGACAGTTGAATGTAAAAAACAATATGATTTTGATTATTAGCCTTGTCAACTATTTTTAATGACCTAATTTTAAATTAAAGGTCATGAGATGCTATAAATTGAGGATGTTTTTCCCTCATTTGGACATAACACAATCACTCACACTTGTGAGGTTTGATTTTTGTGCCCTTATTCGGTATTTGGTCTTTAAAATTGAGGCACACTTGTTGATGGGAGGCTTTTCTTGGCATATTATGGCATTTCTCTTGAGGAAGGTTTACAACTAGGGTTTGCACATGCTTTTCTTCATGATATGTAAGTATTTTTCCTGCAAAACT
>ML784743.1:931508-942296 GCA_009831015.1 Picea engelmannii
TTTTCCTGCAAAACTTCTTGATTGAATGGTTGTAGGTTAGTAATTCTTGCATTTACTTATAAAATTGCTGATTTTAAAACCCTAGGTGACAAGCACACAAGTAGGTCCTTGTCATATGTCCCCTTAGAGAGAAATATTCAACCATTGAAAGAGGAAGATAGAGCCTAGCCTTTGCTACACTCATCTAACTTCTTCGCTTAAGCTAGTTTTGATTTTGAAGGTTAAAAGGAGGGTGACGTCCTAGGCCTAGGTTCTCTACACCTAGAGATGTCCATCTTTTAGGGTTTAAATGATAGAGCCTTGTCTTTACAACACTCTCCCTCATTAAATCCTCTTGTTTTAACTCTCTTTTTATGATAGCCATTTGCCAAGTTTGACCTAAAGAAGGAGGAAAGAGCACAAGGCCTTGCTTAAGCAACACCGTAGTGAGCCTCTTTCCCCTAGGGTTTTGATTCTAGGGCCCTGCCATTGCAACACTTTAGAACCCTTCCCTCTTGTATTTAGCCCGTTACCCCTTCAAATTAGCTTCCTCTCCTTTATTGACTCCATATAACCTTAGGCACTGATCTTAGGCACACAACATTGAGGTCTAAGTGTCCAAAACCACTCTCAAAACTTTTAATTTTGAAACCCTAACTAACAAACTAACCTAGATAAGGCTGACGTCACCCTTGAATAATCCATCTTGACACAACCGTTTATAATGATAAGTAATTGAATGATGATTTAAAGCATTTATTGAGTAAAGTGTTGGTTGGATACGTTGTTAGCTTCATCATCTTGATAGTTATTGATGAATTTATGCTTTTGCCATAGCTAATTGATAAAACGTTAACCTCATTGATATCTATTGTTTTTACGTTGCTTATTAATTGATATCAGATAGTCATATGAAGTACTAACCCATTGAATTATAGCCTGCATATATTCTTTATTGTTGTCTTGTTCCGGGAAAGTGTTCTCTTTGGGAATACACTTCTTTATTGGCTGATTAGCCGGACCTTCTGATCTTTGTATTATTCTGTGAGGAGGAAACTTTAAACTCGACTTTATACCTTAGCCTCTTCAAAACCCCAGGTTGTCGGGGACGTCTCCCCTGGGTTAACCTCCCTAAATAGAAAGAACCACCCCATTGAGGTGGAATTGGGTGGGGAATCCTGTTATACCAGTTTGGCCTCTATCCTTTAGCCTTTGACCTAAACTACAAATTGTGCGATAAAAAACCACTCGATAAAAAATCTCTCAATAAAACCCTATCAATTATATTTTTCTTGGCCAACTTCTTTGGACCCCCTTACAGGACCCTTCAATCCTCGTTGACAGGGGAGATAACACCCCCATGAAAACCACTTGTGACCCCCCTCCCATTGGACCATGTGAAAATAATATAACTCATACCCAACATTCTCCCACTTGTTGTTTTCTTTGCATACAAGGGGCCAAAACATTTCTTGATCAATTATTTAGGGCATCAATTCCCATGGTTTCTCCACACCAAGAAAACTTATAAGTGCTCATAGACTTTGTAAGTGAATCTAATACATTATTCAAGGTGTCCACCTTCACCAACAACACCTTCTTGTCTTCAACCATGTCTCTCACAAAGTGATATTGAACATCAATATGATTTTTTCTTAGAATGATATGTTGGGTTCCTTTCCATGAATATTTCACTCTCATTGTCACAATCTATCCTTACAGCTTGCTATACCAACCCATTGCCTGAAAACAAACTCTGTAACCATAATTATTCCTTCCTTGCATGCATAAGTGCCATGTATTCAACTTATGTAGTTGAGAGTGCCACTATAGACTATATTTTTCTCATCCAACTAATTTCTCCTCCAAATATGTTAAACACATTTCCATTTGTAGATTGTATGCAATCCATATGTCCATCCCAATTTTCATCAACAAATCTATGTATGTCCAAAACTCTGTCAAATCCTGGTCTTCCTTGGTAGTACAGTCCATAACTAGTAGTGCCACACAAATACCTGAAAACCATCGTTGTTGTTGCCTAATGCTCATTTCCTAGTTTTGACATATTCCTGCTCAAAATTCCCACTACATGTGCAATGTTCGGTCTAGTACAAACCATTGCATACATCAAAATTCCAACCACACTAGAATATAGAACATGATACATATCATGTTCCTCTTCCTGGGTCTTGGGACACTTATCTGCATATAACTTTACACATACATGAATAGGGACCTTGATAGGTTTACATTGATGCATACTAAACCTTCACAATATTGACTCAAAATAGTTTCTCTAATTCAACCAGAGTTTTTTGTTTGACTGATCTCTTTTAATTTCCATGCCCAAAATAATTTTTTTAGCACCGAGATATTTCATGTCAAATTTAGAGAACAACCAATTTTTCACATCCTGGATAATTTCGTTGTTGTTTCCTATCAACAACATATCATCCACATACAAGACCAAATAAATAATATGATCACCAACTAATTTGAAATCCACACAATGATTGGATTTTCTCCTTGTGTATCCAAGTCCCAATATATAAGTATCAACTTTTTGATACCACATCCTTGGTGATTGTTTTAACTCATACAGGGAATTTTTCATCTTGTATACCAACTCTTTCTTTCTCTTCACTACCAAGTCTTCTAGCTATTTCATGTAGATTTCTTCTTCTAAATCCCCATTTAGGATCATTGTCTTCACACCCATCTTTTCTGCTTCAAAATCAAAACCAGCGGAAATAGATAAAAGAAATATAATAGAATTTAACTTGGAAATATGAGAAATAATTTCCCCAAAGTTAATTCCCTCTACCTAGGAATAACATTTTGCTACTAATCAATCTTTTTATTTCTACACTTTTGTCATTGCATTCAAATTCTTCTTAAACACCCATTTGTTACCAATGGGATATATTCCAACTAACAATTCCACTAGATACCAAGCCTCATTCTTGTCCAAGGCTACCATTTCTAGAGTTTTCCATCCTTTGAATCCATTGTCTCCCTAGAAATTCTAGGATCATCGTCAATAAATCATGCGACCCCCTGTGTGCAAAGAAAACAATAAGTGAGAGAATGTTGTGTATGTGTTATATTATTTTCATGACCAATATTGGTAACTTCATTGAGTTGGGCATGCAAGGGGGTGCTACCCCACCCTTTTCCAGGGGGTTGCGGGGGGCGGGAGCCCCTGAATATTTTTTGGTTGTTTTTTCATTCATTCTTAGTGATTTTAGGAACATGGTTTTTGCCAATGGTTTTGTAATTTTGGTTAAGGAATTACAGTTGTTGACTAATCTGATACAATGGATTAGGGGTTTTGGATGCTCCATGATCTCTCTCTCACACACACACACACACACACACACACACACACACACACATATATATATTGTAAAAAATGAAGATGTATGATGAATAAAGAATTAGAGGTGCAACTCTAAATAGGTTGTTGGTTTTCCTGGTTTGGGTTTATAAGATAAAATATATGTGTAATGTATGAGTGCCATTGATCCAGGTGGATATTGTTGCCACCCACCTATTCTAAATTCCAACTGGCTCATCTTGACAGTTTTTAGTTCAACATGTTTCTCTGTAATGGGTACATTTATTTGTAATTGTGGTTTCTACACTTACGGGGTTGTGTTGAATCCCTACACAACATCCAAGTGGATATTGGTGGCTTCTCACCTATTCCAATTGGCTTATTTTGGAAGTTTTCATGTCAGTACACCTTTATGTACTTCTAGGGCCATTTTGGGGCTCTAAACAATGTTTTCTTGGTTTTCCACAGTGAAAATGTAGAAATAGTTAATGTTTGATGGCATAATGCGTATTTCTTGAAAATATCTTTCCAACGGTATATCACACACCTAAAACAGATATCATATGCAAAAGTTACGACCCCAGGAAGTTAATGTACTAACTTACCCCAATAGGGCCCACATGACTTTTGACACTTCATCTCCTAGGGTTAGGTTTTTGTATGTCTATGGTTTTGTCATTCATGTTTATCATAAAAAGGACTTCGGAGCCTCATTGTAATCATCTTCTTATGAATGACCATATCCGTCACATCTCTTCTTGGAGATAAAGATGCCACCATTCTAGCGAGTCTTTCACTCTATAATTTTACAGTCTCTGTACATTTCTTTCATTAATACAAATCATGTATTGTTGTATTTCTATGGTTTTGGTAATTTTATGTGTATTTCATTGTAATATCTATGTTTTCATTTCATGCCGAAAATAATCCAGATCAATGGTATTAGAGTAGGCTGCTCTTGATCATTTTTTCCAGTGCATGTCCCCGAGGAGGTACGAGTATAGAAAGTTAGGTCTCGAGCTTGTCTCTCTTCAAGAAAATATCTCTCACACATCCAATAAGCCCTCTATGGTGGAAAAAAATAAAAACAATGGAGAAAAAGATTATATTAACCTATTGCTTGAGCAAGCTCTCACACAACAGAGGGATGAAATGATGGATAATTTTTCTCACATCCTTCAATGTCTATCGATAGAAATAGATGCATCTTCATCAAGTGACCACTTTGGAGGAACATCTGCCTTCAGGGTACAAGTTAATTTTGATATTCCCATATTTGAAGTTCAGATAGATGCGGATGCCTTAGAAAAATGGTTGAATCTGATAAAAGGTTATTTCTTTGTTCACAATCTTTTCGACAGTTAAAAGATCACATTCGTACTCCTCAAGGCTCTCCCCCATGTCAAACATTGGTGGGAAACTTACTAGGAGAAAAGTTCCACATAGGAATCTGGAATTTATGGAGCCAAGACCACTTGGGATTTTTTTGTGAATGTGGTCAAGGAACAATACTACCCTGTTGATAACTATGAAGATTAGTACATGAGATGGACCACACTACGACAAGAGAAGATCCAAACAGTGTGGGATTTCACAAATACTTTCCATACCTTGCGCACTACTCTTGGTATCAAAGACTCTGAGTGGCATATGGTTCTGAAATACCATGGGGCTCTGCATAGGTACATCCAAAATGAAATGGATTTCGTAAACATCTCATCATTGAGAGTTTCCTATCGATATGCTATCAAAATCGAGCATAAATTTAGGCACCAGAACAAATGGGAGTTCGGGTCTGAAAATATGCAACAACCAAAGCATGGTAAAGATGGATCTAACCAACAACCTTTTGAAAATTATTCCAAGACATAGGAAAATAAGGGTAAAGGAAATACGATGAATGAAACTAGGAATTGGTACGAATTCCACAAAATCCCCTCGCACAACACCGATGAATGTCGCTCGAAATAGTCATTGGTGGTCAAGGTCAAAGACAAGGAGTCGAACCTTGATTCAGAATCTGATCTAGAAAATATTGAAAACAAACAGATAATCGACGCACACCCTACTGCTACTATCATGACCACAAAAATTCAACCAGAAGAACCAGTAGATCCTGAAGAGGGGGAGTTGATCCACGTGGATATTGGTTGCCACCCACCTATTCCAACTGGATCCTCTTGTCAGTTTTTAGTGCAACATGTTCTTTTTACTTCTTTGTAATTGTGGGTTCTACACCTTCGGGGCTGTCTAAAGACCTACACATCTTCCATGTGGATATTGGTGGCCTCCCACCTAATCCAATTGGCTTATTTTGTATTTTTTCATGTCAACACATCTTGTTGTACTTCCAGGTCCGTTTTGGGGCCCTAAACAATGTTTTTTTGGCTTACCACAGTTAAACTATAGACAAAGTCACAATTTGTCAATGTAATACGTATTTCTCGAAAATACCTTTCCAATGGGCTATCACGCACCTAAAACCGAGATCGTATGCAAAATTTATGACCCTGGGAAGTTAATGTACTAACTTACCCAAACGGGCCCACATGACTTGTGGCGTTTCATCTCCTAGGGTTAGGTTTTTGGATGTCTAAGGTTTTGGAATTCCTGTTTATCATAAAAAGGCCTTCAGAGCCTCATTGTAATCATCTTCTTGCGAATGAGCGTATCCATCACATCTCTTCTCAAAGATAAATCTACCACCATTATAGAAAGTCTTACACTATGTATTTTTACAGTCTCTTTAAAATTCTTTCATTAATAGAAATCTAGGATTGTTATATTTCTCTGTTTCTGGAAATTTCCATGAGTATTTCATTATAAATTCTTTGCTTTCATTTCATTTCGAAAATAATCTGGATCAGGAGCGCCTCTTCCATTCATATGTGTGGGTGAAGGGGACCCCATTGCATTTCATTGTTTAAAGTGGTAGCCATAATAACCTCATCTCTTCTGAGGTCATCAAACAGTTGGGGTTGTCGAAAAAACCACACCCGTATCCATACAACATCGGATGGCTTTACCAGGAACGAGATCTCTATCTCAGCCAACAGTGTTTCCTATCCTATGGCATCCAACCCTTCAAGGATGAGGTAATGTGTGATGTTGCCCCTCTTGATGTTTGTGATGTTGGTTTGGGCCAACCATATATGTGGAAACATCATGTTGTTTATGAGTCTATACCACGTAGTGTCATTATTACTCTGGGGGTCATCTCTACAGGATACCAAAGGTAATTCTGACTACTATTCCACCAAAACAGTGTTCCAAGGTAATCTCTCATACTGCAAAATTTATCCTCTTCACAATTTATTCAAAGGATGCATAGAAGGCCACTAAAACCACTACAGCCTAAACACCTTCTATCCAATAGAAGTATATTACAAAAGAGAAAGAAGATATTGTTTCTTCACCTACAATGGTGCCTACACAATGCCATGTCCAACCTAGAGACAACAGGTTGGTGGAATAGATTCAAACCCATGGACAACAGATTCGCGACAACCTTCCGTAGACCAAGCATCACAAACTCTCCAACAAGGCACACAACTCAACAAGATTTAAATTCATAAAACTCTTTCACCTCTTCCCCGAGCACTCAACACAATGGAGACCATTTCTTCCTAAGGGGGGAGGATTGATCTAGGTGGATGTTGGTGGCCACCCACTTGTTCTAAATTTCAATTGGTTCATCTTGACAGTTTTCAATTCATCATGTTTCTCTGTAATGGGGACGTTTCTCTGTAATTGTGGGTTTTTCACTTATGGGGCTATCCTGAATCCCTACACAACATATAGGTGGATATTGGTGGCCTCCCACCTATTCCAACTGGCTTATTTTTTAAGTTTTCATGTCAGTACATCGTTCTGTACTTCCAGGGATATTTGGGGCTCTAAACAATGTTTTCTTGGCTTTCCATAGTCAAAATGTATACGTAGTTAGATTTTGACAACATAATGCATAGTTCTCGAAAATACCTTTCCAACGGGATATCACACGCCTAAAACGGAGATCGTATGCAAAATTTACAACCCCGGGAAGTTAATGTACTAACTTACCCCAACGAAGCCCACATGACTTTTGGCGCTTCATCTCCTAGGGTTAGGTTTTTGGATGTCTAGGGTTTTGGCATTCATGTTTATCATAAAAAGGCCTTCAGAGCCTCATTGTATTCATCTTCTTACGAATGAGCATAGTCGTCACATCTCTTCTCTTAGATAAAGTTGCCACCATTTTGGCGAGTCTTATACTCTGTATTTTTACAGTCTCTGTACATTTATTTCATTAATAGAAACAATGTATTGTTGTAATTCTTTGTTTCTTACAATTTTTATGTGGATTTCATTGTGATATATTTTCTTTCATTTTGTTCCGAAAATAATCTGGATCAATCACTGTATATTTTATGTATTTATTAAGAATTTGTTTGCAGTAATTAATTGTACAAGGTTAAAATCTATACAAACGACAATTGCGGGATGTCCAACAAAGGGAGAAAACAATCCTCTAGTACCTAACTACGTCCGACAAGCCAAAGGGTGTGTGGGCACTTCAAAACACTAGGAAAACAAGTAAGATTCGCTTCTAAGAGAGAGAACGAATCCAAGAAGAGAGAAATATCATTTTAGCAAGTTTTTCAATAGTTCCAGAAGGAGGAGCGTGGATTTCCTCTCATCCGATTCGGTCAACAGAGGAGGAAAACTAGTTTTTAAAATGGGTAACCACCATTAAATCAATATTCTTTGAAGAAAAACCTCTCACATAGTAAATAAATGAATATGTAGAAAATAACTCCTCATCGACGCAAATAAGATACAAAACATCCATTAAAGGATAACCAACAAGCTACAACAACCACGTTGGCGAATTAAAGTAGTAAATTACTAAGCACATAGAGGAAAACAAAACTCATTGAGACATGTTTTTTACCTTGGAACCCGTTAGCACTCTGTAATTTCTAAGGCCAAGAAAGAAATGGACAAAGGTAATTATTTCAACCATATTTGGATTGTATTATGACCTATATAACTAGAGAGGGCTCTCTCACAACTGAAAAACACTCAAAAGATTTGGTGATTAGCTCACAGAGGTCAGATTCTAGTATAAAATGGGTTTTGTTTGGTTTTAAAAACGCTGGTAGGATAGGAATGAGAGAAAATACCATTGGGAAATGGAGTCAAGTTCTGAAGATTAATGATAGTGAGTCAATAACATATGGGTACTCTCTGAAAAAAAAGGCAAAGTAGGCATTGTTTTTCAGCAAATAATGTTTAGATGACAACAAAAAAGAGAGCAAGACAACCCATCACAGTGAGAGCAATTAAGAATTCTCAATGTAACTTTAGAAGGAAAACAAAGAAGATATAGATCACCCTGGACAAAGCACCGAATACAGATGAATTTTGAACCACAATCCTTTAAAAATAATAATTATTTATTGCATGAATGGAGCATCAAAGATGAATTCCAAACATCTACTTTCAATTAAATACTGAAAGAAATAAACATTAATGGAAATGTGGATTATAGAGAAAGACATGATTAGAACATCACCACAATGAATCTATGTTTGATGAGAGTATTGGGCTCTGTATTAATTCATACAAAAACGTTCAATAAAATGATACAGTCCAAATAGCCATCTCTAGAAGCAAGTCCCACACCTAATACTTCGAAATGAGAATTATTTATAACTTTATTTATAAAGATCTTGTCATAAATGAGCATGATATATCTAATATAACTGTATCTCTAATCAGAAAAATAAAGGAATGTTTCAGATCTATTCAGACTTCTCGCATTGTTTTACTGGAAGTTGTTGATGATTAACTGTTGATATTCAGTTTCTAAGTGTATTCATGCCACTTAAATATGGAATGAGGTTTAAACTACCTCCACGAAATTTGTTTACTATCCTCTCATCTTTTCCATCTGTCCCTTTTGAATTATTCGTCTTCCAAAATTTTGAAAAAATTGGGTCCAAGGAAGTCTTCTATTATCCCACTCTAAAATATATGTGTAAAATATGGGGGATTTTTTTGTAGATATTCTTGCTCTGAGAAAAAACCTCTCTTGGTTTTTTGAAATTCATCTTCAACTATCCAGGATCTAGGTTGAAAAGATGTCTCAAACAAGAAAATCTCGAATCCAGAAAAATAGGGCTCAAATATGATCTCTATTCTCCAAATATGTAACATATATGAGAAATATGGGAGAGGTTATTTTTATTTATCTCGTGCTGAGAAAAAACCTCTTTCGGTTTCTCAAAATTCATCCTGGTTTGCTCGTAAATCGCCTCGGAAGATGACTGGTCGAAATGGGGAAAAATGGTTTTTTAATTGGGGAGAGTGGTTTTCGAAGAGAGAAAGGTGGTTTTTAGAAGGGGGGGGGGGGGNAAGTGGATTAGGAAAGGGGGGTGGGTCTGAAATAAAAGGGAGGTGACAAGTGGCATTAGTAAAACTACTTTTCGGACCCCCCTCAATTAATGTTCGGATGACAATGGGGGGTCTGAAAAGATTATATGTTGTTGATTATTTGCATTGTTTTGGGATGGGATGATATACGAAGGTGTTAGCGATTTTACTTGTATAAGGGGGTTAGAACGCAAAGAAGGGGTAAAAACCCACTTGTCCAAAGTTTCGGGCGACAATGCGCCCGTGGTAAGCAGTAAGCAAGACCGGGCGGTCCAGATTTGCACGCCCAGATCGACGGCGCATATCGGATTCCGGACCCCCCTTGCCTTCCAACCTTTAAGCAGGGGGCCGGGGGGTTTGGAATCGGGGGTGCACCTTTCCGACGGTCCAGATAAGCGCGCCCGGATCAACGGCGATGAGGATAATTCCGGACCCCCCCCGCCTTTCTACCTTTAAGCGGAGGGGGGGGGGGTCCGGAATCGTAGATGCAGTTTCCGACGGCTATGATCGAGGAGCCCGGATCAACGGATCAAGCATGGCCTCAACCTTCTCAGCTACCCTATATTTAACCCTCATGGGCCCGCCTCCCGCCACGACATCTTTCTTCCCGCCTTTCCCTTGTCGCCATGTGTCATCGTCAACCTCTCTCTCACACTTCCAGATGGCCTTACCCTCGTCCCATTTATCACTCACCACGTACCCTTTTCCCTCCACGTCGGCCTCTCACCCGAAGGCGAATCCTCCCGTCTTCTTCCCCCCTTCTTTTCCACCCTATGAATTCCTCCATGAATCGTCCTCCGTCATCTTACTCTCATCTCATCACTTCTTCCACGCCCCTATAACCCAACACCACCATGTCTATTATGCGCCACATCCTCTGCACTGGCCTCCAAGTCTGTTTCTCAAGTTATTCCATTATTCCAGGTGGCAACGCGAGAGGTCTCCTACATCCCAAAATACTGAGTTGGTCCGGTCGTCTTCAATCCCAAGAAGCAGTTATTAAAGCGGTTGGTGGTGGTTAGACATCGTCTCCGCCATAATGGGAAGTCCTG
>ML784743.1:950347-960903 GCA_009831015.1 Picea engelmannii
AAAGGATTTGTTGTGACGTTGTCGTGCCCTCTGGTATTTGTATTTGAATGTGAAAGGATTTTGTGTTCGAATACATTCTTCTTCAGTCTGTTGCAAACCGGATGTCTGTGACAGACCTTTGCACCCTCCTTGCGTAAGTCTTCTGCCTACTCACCCTTTTACTACGACTCACTGTTTGGAGTTTATCAAGAACTCACTCTTTCATGCATGCCTGGTCTGGTTTCTGAGTTGGTACGATGTTGTTCCGAGTTTTCCTCCATTTGATCACCCTTTAAACAAACCATGACATAAAACTGATGGGCTTCGGGCTCTTCTCCTGCTAGCAATCCAGGAGTGACCTCCGAACGCCAACAGAAGGATCAGAGGTAAGTTTAATTTTTTTTTTTTTTTAATTTTTATTATTTGTTTTGTTTTTTGTGTATTTTTATTATTTGTTTTTATTTTAATTATTTTTAATTTAAATTTTTTATAATGTTTTGTATTAAACTAATGTTTATTTAATTTATTTAATAATTTTTATTTTTGATTATTAATTTTAATTCTTTATTTTTTTTCAATTTATTATTAACATTATTATTATTACACTAACCTAACTACACTTAATCTAATTATTAATTATTAATTGTATTAACCTAACGAATTAATATTTATTATTAATTATCATAGGTTATCTAATGACTTATTAAACTAGTTATTTTTGTTAGTTTAACCCAAGTTACCTAACATCATTTGATGCAGGGATGAAATTAGCGCGGGGAATGATGAAGTGGATGGTGTAATGGAATGAATGGTGGGTGAGATGTGGCCCATAAGATGAATGGACAGGGGAGTGAGTGGCACATAAGTGAATGAAGTATTGGGTAAAATGGATGGTGGGAGAGGCAACATTATCCGAGGAATCCAACAAGCAAGGAGCCTTTGTCATGAGAGAAACAACAAATAAATAACTGAATAATCAGATTTCCTATAATTTATAGGACCCTAACATAGGGTCCAATGGGGGATGGATGCTCTTTTAAGATGTGTCAAGAACCACATATATCTGAATATGTAGACCAGTGCCTTATCCATTGGGCTAATCCCAAAACTTTATTCTGTAACCCGTACCTATTCTGATCCTCAACTGAAACCAAATTAAACTGAAAAATGAAATTTAAAATGCACACTAAACTAGAAACTGTACTACAATCTGAAACTGAGACTGAAAAAATTGTTGAAATGAATGCTCAAAGAGCTGAGCTTATTTTCACACTTCTATCTACCCTAAGATACTAAAAATTCTCCTTAATCAAATAATACTAAAATGCCAATGAAGCCAGTCAAGTAGCTGCTGAAATAAGTGGATTGCTTGACTATTTGTTATCACAATCAAAAGGACAACTTGACCTTTTATCCACAAAACCAAAGATGTAAAGTGTAATGGCAACTGCTAAAAACATAATTAATTATTTAAGCTAAAAAAATCCTCCATGTAGTTTGCTACAGGATCAATAAATGCATGATTAATTACTTTGTCTTCCAAGCCTTTAATGACCACTTGATCATGGATGATTTCATCATCTATTGTATCCTCAAGGTTAAACCATGATTCTAACTCAACAGTTTTAGTCTTGTACTTGAAAGCATAATCCTCATCAATTTGCAAATCAAAAGGTATTACAATTTCTTCTTGTTTTGGAGGAGAAAGATTTTCCAAGAATTGTTTAGGATATTGAAAATTATATGACTGAATTTGAGAATCCAAAAGTTCAATATCCTTCTCAAATCTTTCAACAACTAACTCAAGAAAACAAAATTTACCCTTAGGAGAAAATTTGCTTGATTTCAAACAATGAAACAAGGCTATTGAAAAACATTCATCCATTGGAAACTCTGCTAAATTATCCTTGAATTCCTTTAAAACATCACAAGATAGAGGATTTGTCACATACCAATTCATATTGTTTTGTAAAAAATCTGATCAACATGTATTGGAGTTTCCATGAATCCCATGAAATTTGGATTCTTGGACAGTGGGGTCACCTTGAAAAATATTTGAAGCTCTGGATACTTTGAACATGGAGTCGTCAGGTGAAAAAATTAGCCTTCTTGTGTCTGATCACTATCCACCATCAATAATCATATCTAGAACTTGATAATATTTTATGAGGAATATAAAATTTCTTCCCCAGTATGGTCGCCACTATGTTAGCACTTTGTAATTTCTTAGGTTGAGGAAGAAATTGATAGAGGTAACTACAAAACCACTTTTGAAGTTGGATCTAGTCCTGCCAGCTTTAGAGAGGGATCTCTCTATAGAATTTAGATTTGTTTGAGTTTAGAATGTTAGGATAGTTATGACAGTTCAGTGTTTTATTTTTGAATTGTTAGTTTGGAACAACAAGGGAAGGCCATTGGGCAATGGAGTCAACTTCTGAGATAGATCTGGAAAATAATAAAATCCCATTACAAATGAGAGCATCCAGGATGAATTCTCAGGTGTAACTTTATAAGAAAAACAAAACATATAGATTCATGAACAGAGCAAAATATATAGATGAATTCTAAACATGAAATCTTTAACACAAATACAAGTATTCACTACATGAATGGAGCATCAGATAAGATGAATTTCAAACATATACTCTCAGTCAAATACTGAGAAATAATAATCATTAAATATGAGTGTTATAGAGGAAAACTCACTGAAAATAAGCACCGTGATGAATCTCTGTTATCATAAAACACTCTTTGTTATTAAAATTCCTGAAAAATTACATAACTTTCAAATACACAGGCATACCATACTCCCTCCATTCCAAGCCCATTTTACATCAAAAGGATTCCAAATATATAATATCCCATCACCATAATAGGCTGCCAGGAGTTCAATTACTGCTACCTATAATCATGGATCCGGTTACATTAACGGAGAAGAAATCCCCAACAAATAGTAAATCCAATCTGACAAAAGATCTTGTACCATCATAGATCTGGAGAAAAACTAGAATCTGAGGTTGTGGTTAGCTTTCAGGTACATATGGAAACAAATTTTATGGGAGTTGTTGATATATTTGTCTCTTCAATGTCTGCTCTTTGTCCGACCATTTTGACCCCTCTGCCATTTGTCTCTTTTGAATTATTTGCCTCCTGAAATTATGAAAAATTGGGTCCAAATAAGTCTTCACTTCTCCCACTCCGAGATAGTTGTGTACAATATGGGGGATTTTTTTGTATATCAGCTTGTTTTGAGAAAAAACCTCTCTTGGTTTTTTGAAATTCATCTCCAGTTGTCTGGGATCTGCATTTGAAAAAGATGTGTAAAACAAGTGGCAAACAAACTCCTAAAAATAGGCCCCAAATATGCTCTCGATTCTCCCAATATGTAATAGATATGATAAATATGGGAGAGGTTATTGTAATTTGGCATGTCATGAGAAAAAACCTCTTTCGGTTTCTCAAAATTCATCCTGTTTTTCTCGGAAATTGTCTCGAAAGATGACTGGTCGAAATGGGAAAAAAATGTTTTTTAATTGGGGAGAGTGGTTTTCGGAGAGGGAAAGTGTTAGTTATATCTATAACCTCAACAGTATGTGACTATACACTGCCAGCTGTCCTAGCTAGCTATACGAGTCCGTTAGGATTTCTTGTTTTGTTTCTTGATCTTCTTGATTTGCTCGAGCCTATTTAGCTCAACTCTTTTCCCTTAATGAATACACTCGACGCTTTGCACTCTAAACTTTCTTGTTCCTAATTTTGTCTTCTCTGTATTATTTTCTTTGTTTTTCATTTTATCATGGTATCATAGTTGTAGGATGTAATCCTCTTCACAGTGCCTGGAGAGCAGCCCGATCCTAAGAAGAAGAGCACAGAGCTTACATTGTCTTGCAGACAAGAGAACGAGATGCAAGATTCGTCACAGAGCTTGGAGAACAGTTTGCAGTTCGTAGTACGCTCAAAATATCCTTGGAGACAACAAGCGTGAGGAAGCAAAGATGCAGAAGAATCAAAACACTTAAAGATTCATAATCATTTAAATAATTTGTGAAATATTTCGCATTTAAATCTTTTTGAAATTCCTTCTTCAAAAGCTATAGCAGCCGTAAGATCGGCAGCAGGAACAGATCCGAGTCGTTAATCCAGCTCAGAAAGGATGAGGAGCGTGCAGAAGAGGCAGAATTTTTTTCAGCCGTTATATCTGGGCAAGAGAAAGATAATCTTCCATATCAAGCAAAGATTAATTCATGACCGCCAGATCTCATTGAAGAGAGATCCACAGTGGGGATCCATTGCGGAGATCGGGAAGGAAATTAAAGAGAGAGCAAGTTGTGAGTCCACAATGTTGGGTATGTGTTATTTTATTTGCACGAGTAGTAGTGTATGAGCGTAGGCGATGAGCGTGCAGGGGGGTTATTCCCCCCGCATGGGGGTTTGGGGGCAGTGCCCCCGAGAAATGTTTTTTTTTGCCTCAAGAAATGTGTCACATATTTAGGTGGTTTTTCGGCACATGGTTTTTGCCGATGGTTTTCTATTTCTGGTTAAGGAATTATAGTTGTGGACTAATACAGGTCATTGGGTTAGGGTTTTGGATACTGTTGGCTCCTATATGTATATTTTATTGTAAACAATGTAACACACATGAATGAATATAGAATATGATGGTTTTCCCGGTTTGGGTTTCCAGGGGAAAAATATCTGTGTAATGTTTGTATTTGTCATTGTATCTTTTATGTTCTTTTACTGAATATCTGTTTGCAGTAGATATTGTACAAGTTTATAATTTACACACAATCCCTCAGGACCGTTGATCTTTCTAGATCAACACATCAATGGTGGATATTGATCCCACTCCGAACGAGCATCTTCGCATTGCAGGGATCGGGAAGGAAATTAAAGCGTGAGCAATTTGAGACTCCACTATCCCTCAAGATCATTGTTATTGCTAGATCAATAGATCAAAAGTGGATATCATTCCCACTACAGGCGAACACCTTTGCATTGCGGAGATCGAGAAGGAAATTAAAGAGTGAGCGAGTTGAGTTTCTACAATCACTCATGGTTGTTGATATTTATGGAGATAACCACCCAAAGGTTAAGTCGAGGTCACATCTCTCGGTCACATATAAACCATTCCTATCTGTCGATCTAAGAAGGGGACATGTGTCAGACAATCCCCGTATTTGACAATCTTGTTCTCCAAGAGGAAGCAAGTAGTGTCGAGTAAAGAACTCTCGAAGGTTCAAACCATGAAATTTCATCTAGACCGTCCATCGACGAAGACATGTGGATGAAGGATCTTCCACTTCGCTAGTTTGAGGCTCAGAGAAAACACGGTTCAGTGTTGCCAGAACTTCTGAATCCCCAAAGGCTGAATTAAATCTCAACCGTCCAATCAAGAGGACACGTAGAGGATGATCTTGCACTTTAGAGATTCGACACTCTGGAGGATTGTGTGTATTAGCATACGGAAACTCCCGAAGGATGGAGTTCCAAGGAATATCTAGGTCGTTCATTTGTAGAGGCCTAAGGATCGTTGGATCTACACCTCTACGGATAGTTCACTGACTTGACACTTCGCGAGTATTGTGGTTGCGAGCGGTGAAAGATCTCTGAAGCCCGGAATACCGAAGTAATTCTGAGTCATAGATATCAATGGGTAATTGAGACCATCAATCTCTTCCCCCTGTTCGGAGGTTCGTGAGTTCAAAGGATTGCAAGGTAAGAAAGTAATATCGACCGGAGCCCCGAAGGCACGAATTCCCGAAGTAATTGTAGACCATTGATCTCAAATCAATGAGGACCGTTAATATTTGTCACAATTCGTTTATTTGGTTGTTCGACTATTTGAAGAAACTAATCTCTTCATGTGTCTTAACGCCTAAATATTGAAGGCCTGAAGCACCTGGTTTACATCCCCCAATCACATGAGAAGATGAATTTCAATTTTTTTTTGTCTCTCGAGTAAACTCAGATAACCTGATTCTGCCATCAGAGGGGCTACAATTGCTAAAGAACAAAGCTCAAAGCTCTGACTCCATAGATCTTGTGCTCGGTTAATCAAATACAACCATATCAATGCTAAATAAGTGATCTACCCCATGTTTTTCATCCCAAAGTCACACACATGATTTCGTAGACCTCGTTTTACGCGTAGGAAACAGGGAAGCTCAAAAATCTCTAACAATTTTTTTTTGTTCAATCTTTTTCAAGATGACCACCTCTAGCAATTTAGGACCAACACGAGGATCAATTATTCTTGGAATGAGCTATGATTTTTAGTCTATTATAATGAGATCCTTCTTACAAGAACAAGAGTGTTGGGATCTAATGAATCTTGGCTACATGGAATCAAATCCAATAGATGTTCCTGCCATGAGCAATCAACAGAGAATTTCTTAGGAAACATAGAGGAACAAAGAGAATAAAGAACAGTTATGGATTTAGAACTCAGTGGATGACTCAATTTTCTAAAAAATAACAAGTGCTGTTTCCTCAAAACAGGCCTGGGACATCCTTAAATCATCTTATCAAGGAAACAATAGGGTAAAAATTGTTAAGCTATAGACTTTGAGGACGCACTTTGAGAATTTAAAAATGACTGAGTCAGAAAATGTTGATCAATTCATGACCAGAGTCATGGGAATTGTAAACTAGCTCAGGTTGACTAGTGAAGTCCTCCCTGATCAAAGGATTGTTGAGAAAATACTTAGAAGTCTTCCAAAGAAATTTGAAATGGTTGTTACAACCATCCTTGAATCCAAGGATCTGTCAAAATTTTCAACAGATGAATTAATGGGCTCTCTATTGACACATGAAACTAGACTACATCTTGAATATGAGTCAATAGCCAACGACTTCAAAACTCAATTCTCTTTCAGGAGAGGGAGAGGCAGATGTAGAGGAAGAGGTCACCAAGGTAGAGGGAGAAGTCTAAGTAAAAATGACTCAAGAGAAGGCCACAGACAACTGAACCAGAATCGCAATTTCCAGCCTCAAAGAGGCAGAGGGAGAAGATCAAATGAAAAATCAAGCATAAAATGCTATTACTACAAAAAGTATGGGAAATATGGATTTGAATACCAAAAGAAGAAAGAAGATCAGATCTTAGGCATAGCACATGTCTCAAATAATGAAGGAAAAACCTCAGATGGTATGTTTCTATCATGCCATAAGACAGAAGAACAACACAAAGATATTTGGTTGTTGGATAGTGGATGCAACAATCACATGACAGGTAACAAAGATTTACTTTCATGCATTGATTCTTCTATTTCCTCTGATATTACACTTGGAAATGATTCCTTAGTCAAAGTTCAAGGAAAATGAACTGTACCTATTCTCACTAAACAAAATGTAAATAAAGACATAAACAACGTTTATCACGTTCCATATCTGAAACATAATTTGTTAAGTATGGGACAACATATAGAACATGGCTATAAGGTACTTTTTTAGGGAGCATCATGTAGGATATATGACAAAAACCCCAACAAGAAATTGATTTATGAAATCCATATGACTAGGAATAGAATGTTTCCCGTAACCCTTAGAACTGCAAATATGATCCAATCATATGCACAAAGTGCATCCAACCCCAATGAAACTATGTTTTGGCATGCAATATTTGGACATCTTCCTTTTCAGACTCTAATTCTTCTACAGAATAACTCTATGGTCAAAGGTCTACCTATCTTTAAAGAGAAAAATCCCCCATGTGACTCTTGCATTCTTGGAAAACATAAGTGAACTAGTTTTCCACAGTCCTCCACTCAAGACAAACAACACCCAAAGTTGGTTCACACTGCCCTATGTGGACCAATGAAAACACAATCAATAGGTGGTATCTTTTATTTCCTAACATTTATTGATGACTTTAGTAGGAAAATATGGATCTATTTTCTCAGACACGAGTCTAAAACTTTTGAAAAGTTCAAAGAGTTTAAGGCTGAAGCTGAAAATAGAGTGGGAAATATGTAAAACCTCTCAGGTCAGATGGAGGAGGAGAATACATCTCCAAATAATTTGAAATTTTCTGCAAATCACAAGGCATCATTATGAAAACTACAACCAGGTATACTCCACAACAAAACAGAGTGGATGAAAGGAAAAATCAGACAATAATGAACATGGCAAGAAGCCTTCATAGAGAGAAATCTCTATCAAATATATTTTGGGATGAAACAATAGCTTGCTCAGTTTATCTCCTGAATAGATATCCAACCACCAGTCTCAAGATGAAGGTCCCTCAAGATGCATGGAGTGGGACAAAGCTAAATGTTTCTCATCTCAAGACATTTGGATTCATAGCATTTGCTCACATACCTTTTGAATTGAGGAAGAAAATTGATGATAGAAGTGAGAAATGCATTTTTGTTGGCTACAGTGAGACATCCAAAGCCTACAGACTCTACAATATGATTTCAAAGAAACTAATTCTCAGCAGAGATGTCAAATTTCTTGAAAATCAATTCTAGAGCTAGTCTGAAAATCATCCCATGGACAGTCAAAATCCATTGTTGCCACTTCCTGAAAACAAAAAAAATTCAGGACAACAAACACATCAGCCTGCCCTTCCAAGATTGAAGGTACAAGGACAACCTGAAAGTCCTCAGGACAACTCTTCTTCAAGAAGAAATTCATCCTCTGAACTTAAAAATCAGAGAAATCGAAGCTTGAGATAAATCCTTCAGCAGTTGGATGATATTAATCCATTAATGTCATGTCAACCTACATATTTTAAAGAGGCAGTTAAAGAGCCACATTGGGTTCAAGCCATGAACCAAGAGATTGACTCCATTGATAAGAACAAGACATGGGATCTTTTTGATCTACTCAAACACAAGAAAAGTATTGGTGTCAAGTGGGTTTAAAAAACTAAACTCAATGAAAAGGGGCAGATTGAAAAACACGAGGCAAGACTTGTTGTGAAAGGATTCTCACAACAACCAGGCACTGATTATGGTGAAATTGTTTCTCTCGTAGCAAGGTTGGACACAGTAAGGACTCTCTTAGCCATAGTATCTCAACACAAATGGAAAGTATATCAGATGAATGTCAAGTCATCATTCTTGAATGGTGTCTTAGAAGAAGAGGTCTATGTGGATTGACCACCTGGATTTGAAGTCAAAGATCATCCAGCCAAAGTGTATCGATTAAATAAATCCTTCTATAGCTTAAAGCAATCTCCAAGAGCTTGGTACAACAAAATTGACACTTACTTGATCAAGAGTGGTTTTAGCAGAAGCCAAAATGAGCCAACTCTATACACCAAAACTGATCAACAAGGTAAAATTCTGATTGTATGTTTATATGTTGATGACATGATATATACTCGAAATCTTGAGTTAACCATTTTTAAACATGCCATGCAATCTGAGTTTGAGATGACAGCTCTTGGCATAATGAAATATTTTTTGGGGATTGAGGTTGACCAATCAACCAAAGGTATTTTTGTTTGTCAACAAAAGTATTCAACAGACATCATCAAAAGATTCCACATTGAAGACTACAATCCAGTAGAAACTCTTATACCCCTAGGCAAAAAATTGAGAAAGCAAGATGAAGGCCCTACAATGGATTCTACCATGTACAAAAGTTTAGTAGGAAGTTTGTTGTATCTTACAACAACTAGGCCAAATATTATGTATGCATCTGGATTTGTCTCCAAGTTCATGGAATCCCCTAAATATTCTCACTGGAAGATGGCAAAAAGGATTCTGAGATATGTTGCAGGCACTCTCAATTTTGTCTTATGGTACACTTAGTCAAAAGATAATCATCTTTCTGGTTACACTGACAATGATTTTTCAGGTAGCTTAGATGACAGGAAAAACACCCCAGGACATGCTTTTCACCTGGGCACGAACCGGATTTCTTGGGCATCAAAGAAGCAACCCAGTGTATCAATATCTTCTGCAGAGGCAGAGTATGTCGCTACTACCTTAGCTTCCTGTCAAGTTGTGTGGCTGCAAAGGCTTTTGAATGATATGTCACATACAAAAAAGGAGCCAACTGCTATCTTCTGTGACAACACTTCAGTAATTTATTTATCCAAAAATCATGTTTTTCACAAGAAAAGCAAGCACATTGACACTCGCTTTCACTTCATACGTGAGCTTGTCAATAATGGATGAATACACTTGACGCTTCGCACTCTACACTTTCTTGTTCCTAATTATGTCTTCTCTGTATTATCTTCTTTGTTTCTCATTTTATCAGAAAGGTGGTTTTCGAGGGGGGTGGGGAGGGGGGGTTGGCGTTAAGTGGATTAGGAGGGGGGGGTTGAAATAACAGGGAGGTGACAAGTGGTATTAGTAAAACTACTTTTCGGACCCCCCCTCAATTAAAGTTCGGATGGCAAGGGGGGGGTCTGAAAAGATTATATGTCATTGATTATTTGCATTTTTTGGGGATGGGATGACATATGAAGGACGAGAGGTAAGTTTAAATGTTTTTGTTTTTTGTTTTAATTTTTTATTATTTAGTTTTGTTTTATATATATTTTTTATTATCTGTTGTGTTTTATATATATTTTTATTATTTGTTTTGTTTTGTATGTATTTTTTTTTTTTTTTTTT
>ML784743.1:961064-977095 GCA_009831015.1 Picea engelmannii
GAAGTGGATGGTGTAGTGGAATGAATGGTGGATAAGATGTGGCCCATAAGATGAATGGACAAGGGAGTGAGTGGCGTAGAAGTGAATGAAGGATTGGGTAAAATGGATGGGGGAAGAGGAAAAATTATCCAAGGAAGTCAGCAAGCCAGGAGCCTTTGTCATGTGAGAAACAACTGATAAATAACTGAATAATCAGATTTCCTATCATTTATAGGACCCTAACAAAACCAATATGGGAAAACTAGTTTCAAATGGGGCTCAATATTCTTCTTTCGAAAATATCTGGTACATTGTTATTCATTCCTCTCCTCCTTGGAAAAAAGACCACTTGAGAACGAGAGTGAGGGAAAATATAAGGAGAGGTATGGGGTAAGGGAAGGCCAACAATCATGGCTCTTCACTTCCCATTCCTTAGCCTTCTCTCCTATTCATTTTCTTATAATTTAATTACTTTTTAAACTTTTCTCTCACATCTCTGTTTGTATTATTCAACTTACATTTGAATTGTTTTCATAACTTGCATAACCTTAGTTAGTTGTCACATTGTCTTGCAGGTACTAAGTCTTATTCATTCTTGGTTCAGATCTATTTTGGATCAATTAGTCCCCTTTTTGCTTCTGGATCTTTCAATTTTTGAGTTATAGGTAGACAATACAGATCCTTAATAATGGGAGTGGCATGAGGTTAAAAGAAGTGTTGGAATACTGAGAGGGGGTAGGGTGAATTAGTATGAACACTTTACACTACTTTTAACCACAACAATGTTCAACAATTTATCATCAATGCATCATCTATGTTTTCATTCAATATATCATGAGCATATAATCATAAGAAACATCACACTAAATACACAATACATCGGTATTTACATGGAAACCCAAATGGGAGAAAACCAAAGAATGCTTTCTTATATATATCAAGAATTCATTCATAGGAAGTACCAACTTCCCAATTCTCTAGCTGAAACTGGAAGGAGGCTACAACCCCCTATTTACAGGCTCCAACCTGAAGGAATCTACAACTCTCTGAATTCTCTGGCTCCAACAAGAAGGAGGATGCAACCCCTTGGGTTCTCCAACTACAACCAGAAGGTGTTTACAACCACCTAGTTCTCAGGATCCAACCTGAAGGAAGCTCCAACTCTCTCCAGCACCAACCAGAAGGAGGCTACAACCCCATTTCCTTTTCTTGTCCAACTTCCCTAAAATATAAGTGTATACCATCTATCACTACCACAATCACTTCCACTGTCACATCAACCTGTAACATGTCAACCTATCATTGCATCCAACCTGTCACAACAACCTGTCCAATCAACCAGTCTAACCTGTCACTGATCAACCTGTCCAACCTGCCACTGTCACCGATACTCAGCCAAATCCTCTCACATGGATCATACACCAAGGATACCTCTCAACTAAATGTCCAACATCACCAACACATGCCTCTACCAATCATGTACCAAACCATCAACCTGTATCACAACACGTGCATCAATCAAGAACCAACACCTATATCGTACCAAGCATCGGTCGTATACCATGAACATCAACCATGCACATCAACACCATACCATGTACCAATCATATACCATATCATACCATACACCATATACCAATAAACCATGATATGAACTAGCAATGTATCTCACCAAGTAAACCTCAACCAACATGTACCATGCATCCAATGATGTGCCTCAATTCATAAGCCAAATATCATAAACATATGCCTCAAGCATGCTCCCCAATATCACCAAGATGCAACCTCATAACACAATATACCAAGCCTCAAGTATGCACCATAACATGTAACCAAACCATACACCAAGATAGCCAATAATGCTTCTAATCAATGTACCATAACATCATAAATATGTATCATATCACATACTATCAGCACCATGCATGTACCATAACATCATAACCATAACCCTTCAAAATTACCTCTGATCCTATAGCTGACTTGTTGTACTGCAAATGACTTGTAACTCTTTTACAGTCCTCAACCACCTGGTACCAACATCCCTTCACAACCTTTCACAAACCCTTTTACATATACATGACTTGCTCTTCTTCATCCCACGGATATCCGCGCTTTCCTCCACTATAGCCTGCGTATATTTGTGCCCTTTTGACCAACAACTTGCGGATACCTCAAAAACTAGGGTTTGTTGCAACCCCGATACTTTCTCCTTCGACCCTCCTTTGATACCTCAGAAAAATATCGTCACAACCTTAACAAAATATCACTAGTTTGCAAGATAGATAATCAATTAATAAGTGTGTGAGTGTACTTGTGAATGACTCCTTGATGCATATTTATACTTTTTCTAAGTAACCTCTTTCCTTATTTTAGGGGTTTCTTGTTACAACCACTTTACCCTATCACCAAGACTTTTAACCAACTAGGGGCTTCTTGACCACTCTTTAAGTCTTCCAACTTTACAAGGCCATGCCTCCCTAACCATGAGGAACCACGTGGCATTCCACATATCATTGGAAATGACACACGTGTACTATCCATCTATGGTAGTCTTACCTGCAATTTCATTGTCCTTCGTGTCCATATCCCTTAATCAACTTTGGGTCCCATAACCACACCTTCGGGGCTACATGTAGACTACATCAAATGTTCCCAACTAACTCATCATCAATCTGGATCATACAAATATCATTCAATTGTCCAACATCTCTGGACCTCTCCAAGGGTTGACATCATTCTCCAAGGGTTGACATCAATGCAAACCAACTATCCAAACCAACTATCCAACAAGAAGTAGGGGAAAAAGGGAAAGATTGAAGATTATTTTTTAAAGGCTAAGAAATGACATGTACATTAAATATGCAATTTTATTTTTGTCAATGTAGTCTTCAACTATATCTACTTTTTATTTGTAATGTTCTTTTCTTCAATTGTATCTACTTTATATATCTACTTTTTATTTGTAATGTTCTTTTCTTCAACTATATCTACTTTATATTTGTAATGTGCTTTGAGCACCAACAAAATGTGATTTTCAATCTAAATTGAAATAGAAAATTTCCAATTTTTTCTTTGGAAAAAAAATAATAAGAAGAAAGTTTCTTAGATTGATGGATTCGCTTGAGTGTCTTGAGATTAATGCATGAGGTTTTGAGGTCAATCTTCCACACTAGATTTTGTTGCATGCCTCACTTGATGTCCCTACCATGTCAAGAGTCATAATTAGTGATAACATGTTTACATTATATATTATTTGCAAAATATAAAGAAGTGCCCAAAAAATTTCCTCAAAATAAAAAAATTCTAAAACATTACACAACAATTAATCATATAAAATCCATAGAAATCCTTCACAATTAATAATAAATAAACTTCATAACAACATTTTGGTCACTATAATTCTCATTTTCAATCTGCTTAATTAATCATATAAAATCCATATAAATCCTTCACAATTAATAATAAATAAATTTCATAACAACATTTTCCTCACTATAATTCTCATTTTCATTCTCCTTAAATCAGCTTGCTTCTTATGCTAACCATTTTGATGATCAAGATCAATGAATCCAATAATACGTGTATACTAATTACTATAATATATTGTTCTAATGCTTTGTTTTAAACCCCACATGGTAGGAAAATCACATATAAGATGCACAATCATTTTCCTATGTCTTTTTCATCCCATTTATATCTCTTATGTCCCATTTGCATTCTTTTATGTCTTGTTTTGAATCTCTATCTTTTCAGGTTTACATTTTAATGTGTTCATAGCATTTTTACTTCCAATTTAGAGTTGGTTTTGCATCTTATTTTACATCCTATTATTTGTGTTTTGTTAGTATTTTTTTCTCACAATTTTTTTCTCATTAATATTCTATTATTTGTGTTTTGGTAGTATGTAATTTGCATCTCAAGTTATTTTTCTCATTAATAGATTTCAAGCGAGTTATTACACCCAAATTTGAGTTTGTATGCAGTGTTTATGATCTCAAGAAATTCACTATCTCTTTTCAATTCAACTCACCTCATTCATGACATTCTATTGTAACTTTTTTTTAATATTTTTATTGCATTTTATAATAAATAAATACATCAACCTCTTGTCAAGGATATGGGACATGACATTCTATTGTACCTTCTTTTCTTTATATATATATTTTGCATTTTATAATAAATAAAGACATCAATTTTTTTATTAAAAACATGGGGAATAAGGGGAAATGATGCTATACATCTCTTCTCATGGATTACTATCACTTTTATATTTTTTTTGCATTTTACTTTTATATATTTTTTTGCATTTTGTAATAAATAAAGTCATTAACCTCTTATTAAGGTCAACCTCTTATTGTATTGGGGAAGGTAGTATATAGTAATGAGTTAGTATTGATTTTCATATTAGTTTTGTGTTGACTTGAAAAATTTAAATTAGTTTTAATGTTCAATATAACAAGTAAAAGAAATTATTTTTTAATATAACAAAAATAGTATTTTTTTAACTCTTCATTGGTCAATAAATTGATAGTGTTATTACAGTCTTCGCATATTTCGAGACCTTGAATTAATGGGGAAGGACAGAACCTGACAACATTGTCGGGCAGTGAGTAATTGCGGGTCGTCCTTCATCTCTGTTGAATACAGGGAGTAGTGGATGTCATTTAATTGAGTTGGGAGATGGGCCGGCAGGAACGTCAAATGATCGGAGATCAGTGGCTGAAGAAACCAAATTTCCCGAATGTTTAGCGTACTTCTATAATTTCGTGAACACTGAACGGATCCTAAATTAAAGTAATCATGTAGGAAAATCAATGTTCCTTCATATTAGTCGTTGTCGATAGCCAAGCTATCCTCTCCTCCAGTGAGAATAGTTAGACTCATACTAAAATGTAATGTCTTTTACCACGCAGACACTAAAAAGTAAAGTTTTCGGAGACAGTGCATCGCAACATGTTGCACTTATTAAAAACATGAAGAATAAGAATAAATGATACCATACATCTCTTCTCATAGATTATTATCACTTTATCCATGTGTTCCTTATAGCTTACTATCACTTTGTCCATGTATTCCTTATAGTGCATCACTTATATGATGCATGCTTTTTTAATGATGCATCTTTTAAACGTATAATTAATGATGTCAAAACTGCTTTCTTATAAGTATCACTTATAATGCATCACTTATATTTTACAATGTGTTACTTATGCATCACTTATATTTTATAATTTTTCTATGTTTTGATTTCAATCTAGATGGGATCTCTATAATTAAAAACTTACATCGTTTATTGTTCAACTTCACTCAATAAATTATCTAACAATATTCAGCTTGTTATGTAATATTAAAGGCTGTAGCAGATGGATTATAAACGATAAAATTTAAAAGCAATTTACATACCATCATTTATAATTTATCACTCATAACATTCAATATTACATATGGATTATAAACGATAAAATTTAAAAGCAATTTACATACCATCATTTATAATCTATCACTCATAACATTCAATATTACATAGCAAGCAGGATTCATTCAATATTACATAGCAAGCAGGATTTTGGTAACTAATCATTTATAGTGGAATATTAATTCTCCGATGCTGGGTGATCATTCTTCAGCGGCTTTGGAGGTACATCTATTAGAGGCGGGCAAGTGCCCCTCGTGTATTTCTGCGAAGGGTCGACTGACACTTACGTCACCTGAAGCCTCCGTCGGTCCTGCCCGAATGCAGCGGCACTGCTTTTGTCAAAAGCCGAATCCCTCCAGCCTCCGGGGTCCCAGCGCCTGCTCTGCAGTCACCTCCAAACTTTAGCGCATAACGATAAGTAGCGGGGCCATTGACCATGAATGGCGTGAGCCCTACACCACTGCAATGAGTCTCAGGCCGTGCTTGGTAAGTGGACGCATGGCACATGGGTTGGGGTCCACATGATCTTTGAGAGGAGGAGGAAGGATCCCTTTCAAGTTCCATCACCTTCATTGGCCTCTGAGACTTCCTGCGTCTGATTTCATTGGACTACTTATCAATCATTCATGCATAGTGACTGAGAGTGAGATGTGTAGACCGATCCGTGCATCAAGGAACCAGATCACCCTTTCCCCGAGGGAGGGAACTTATTCCTCCAACTTTCCATGGTAAAGTAGAAAATCAGGGTGTACTGGTACGCCGGAAGAAGTTTAATGCAAGACGCTTCATTCTAAGCGCATGATTCTTGGATGGATTCTATTTGAGAATCTGTAGCTTTGGGAGTTTTGATCGTGGTCCAGATTTGAAATTCAAATTGCCACCAGAATATGGAATTAGAATTCATAAAAAGCCAACCGGGGGTTGGACTGATCCTGTCTTGGATTCTGGAGAAAGTGAGTGTGACGTAGAAATGAAATACAATCACATGGGCTCCCTGCTCACCTTCAAGTAACGTCGTCACCCTGACGAATATGTAGGGCAGGTCAGACAAGTACATGACTAATCTCTCAGCCCTGCCACTGCTTGCCAGTGTGCCATTTCTACCTGTGCTTCCTCCTGGATTCAAGGCGACAGCTATGGCAGGTGAGTAACGTCCAATTCCAACTTTAATTACAGTTGCAGACGTCCACTCCCAAGATTATTGATCTAACGGATCCCAATCACGATTTAGGTCATTTGGATTGCTGCCCTTGTTCATTCCATCCCATGTCGCTGGTTTGTTTGATCCCATTTTCTCACCTTTAAAACTAGACTCCCATAATGCTGCCTTGTTTGATACGATTTTTACAGATATAAGTTTTTTTTTTTTTTTCTATAAATCTTGTCACAAAATTATATTTTAAATGTATAAATGAATTTAATATTTTAAAAACTCATAAAATTTGGATTATATATAAATTAACTATTCAAATATACAAATTCAATAATTTCTCATCCAATTTTAAACACAAATAAACAAAAAAATATTTAGAAAAAAAACTAAAACTTAGAATAATTAAACTACCACATTTTTCCATATTAAAATTAAACTTTTCTAACTTAAAATTAGACTCTAGACTTTTCTAACATTTTGATTGCATATATATGGCGTCATTTTTCCATATTAAAATTAAACTTTTCTAACTTAAAATTAGACTCTAGACTTTTCTAACATTTTGATTGCATATATATGGTGTTTATTGTGCACACAAATATGAGTTTATAGTGAGTAGTGTTCACAACTTTAGATGAATTTTTGAAAACTTTTATTTTTTTATATATATTGAGAGATTTGATCTTTCTTTTCACACGATAGATTCACATTTAAGATTGATATATGTTGGTTTTTTTTATCTTTATATGTTATATGGGAACTACATGTTGAACAATTAAGGAATTTACATCTCCTTCATATTAAAGAGATTACTATTAAAATGTTTTGAACATAAGAAAAAAAATAGTTTTAATTTATATATAAAGAAAGAAAGTTGGTATTGAAATATTTTATTTAAGATGGACATTGAAATATTTATTATTATTAATATTTTTTTATATGTAACATGTCAACTCCATGTTAATTACTAAAAAGTTACACATCTTGTTTTTAAAATTTTTTTTTATGTTTTATAAAAAAAAAAAAATGATATAAAAATATTTAAGGTGAACAGTAAAATATTTTATTTATAACTAACATTAATTTTTTTTTTTTAAATATTATTTGTCAACTAGAAAGAAAATACATATTTCTTTACACTATGTAAAAAAAACACTTTCTAATATAAAAATAAAAATATTTATATTGAAATGAAAAAAAAAATTCTAATATAGAAATACGAATAGTGATATTGAAATGAAAATATAACTCATTTTGATACATCTAATTTCAAATAATAATATTGAAATAAAAATATAACTTCATTTTGATACATTCAATTAAATTAGATTTTGATACATCTAATTAGATGTATATTATATACTAATACAAATATCAATAAAAGTATAACTTCATTTTGATACATCTAATTTAAATAGATGTACATTATCATTCAATATTTGAACGATTAAACCAAAATAGAGCTTTATAAGGTCATCATATAGTGCTACTTCATTCTTCACGAAAAATGAGTTCTAATTGTAAAAACTAAGCAATATTTTTATGACACGGCACCTTGTATAATGCCACTTCATCTTCCATGAAAGATGAACTTAGTTGTTACAACTCAACAATCCTTTCCATGACACACCACCTTGTGAACTGTAGTTGGAAGTTTTCTGAAATTATTATGAATGGGAAAGGCTCCATATTAGATGGTACTTTGAAATTTATAGTATATCGAGAATTGTTTTAGCTTGCTTCAATGTAAATATAGTATATTATTACTTTACAAAATATGGTAGACTATTATTTTATAAATATAAACAAAGTAAATATAATGAAAATTAATATTTGATAAATTAAATTATAATAAATGTATGTTAATAATAATTATTATTATTATTTAGAAAGTTAATCTAAAAAAAATATTGGATTAATTTATTTTTTTCACAAACTAATTTTTTTTTAAATTAGATGATGATGATGATGCACTTAGACCAATCCGTTTATTGGACCTTAAGAAGGTAAGAGATTACTTAGATTTATGTAAATTGTATTTCTATGCTCAAAAATCATTAAGAGAAGCATTCCAAGATTACTGTAGTTTTGATGACTTAGGAGGTTAGAAAGATCTCTATTGTGGAAAATATTTTTAAATTGGGATATAATTTGGATATAGGTAGGGAAATCCAAGAGGAAGTGTTTTCCATTTTGAACTCTCTTAGTGTCACAAAGATGACAGATTCTTTGATCCCAAGGTGTTTTGGGAATTATCCAACGCCAAGTTTCATTGTGTAGCTCATGAGAGTTTGTTCTTATTTTAGCAATGTTGATTTTCGGTATTCTACATGTTGGATTCTTCTTGTATTCCCTAATGAGTTAGCCAATATTTGACATCTTCATGTCTTCCCCGCTTGAGCCAATGGTGGTTTTGGCTAGAGTTTGAAGCAATTATGGGAAGCCTCTTATCATCCATGTTGTTTATATTGTTCTTGTAAGTTAGATATCAAATCATTGTAATGATCTCAATGGGGGAAAGAACTGCTTCTATGAGGAGGATAGGAAATGGTGTATTCCCCTTAATTTTGAGATTATAAGTTATAAAATTCATTTGGATTTGTTTTATCTTTATCCTGGATTCTCTAGAGATACTGCAACCCCAAACTTCACATCCATATAAGATGACCAAAGTGACTAGAGTGTGAAAGAGGAGTTTTTTTAATCCCAAATACAAATGTCTGATGATTTACAATTGTTTTCAAGCCCATAATAAGATTTCCACCCTCCATTTGTCCCTTTCTCAACACTATAGTTCCAATTGATCTTGTGGTGAAGATCAATTCCAAGATATTTGTATGAAGGCACTTCCTCCAAACTATTGTTTTCATACACAAAAGTATCATAGGTGATCATTTTAGATTTAATTATCATAAACTTTGTTTTGTCCGTGTTCATAGTCATGCCCATGCTAGAGCAGAAGTCCTTGAGGATTATTAGTTGCTTACCTAGGTCATAGGGGCTCTTCACCATAAGAACAATATCATCAACATAAATAAGAAGGATGAAGACTATACTAGCGAGGGTCAATCCAACACAACTTCCATCCTCCAAACAATATTCTAACTTATCAATATAGATGCTGAAAAAGGTAGGGGATATGGGACAACCTTGTTTGACTCATAGTTAGTTTCTTTCAACTAGCCCTCAATGTTCCTAAACTTGGAAATAACTTTCTCATATAGGCTTATTGTAGTAGTTCTTAGCTTGGAAGGGAATTTAAGCTCTTCTAACCTATTCTAGAGGTTAGTCCTAAGCACAGTGCCAAAAGATTTTCTAAAATCAATGAAACAACGAAGGATATTAGTTTTATCATTACGACACTCCTCTACAATGATCCTAAATGTAATGAGCTAGTCCACAATTGAATGGTATCCTCTAATCCTAGCCTAACATTTAGCTCTTTTTCCATGGCTTTCTAGTCATGTATCGATCTTCTTTTACAAAATACTTCCATATAGTTTAGCTAAAATGGTTCTAATCATAATGGTCCTATAATTAGAGGGATTGATTTTATCCCCACTTTTAAAAATAGGTACAATGAGGCTTTGAGTCCAAGGTTTTGGGAAGCCTTGCTGGATAGATAAATTGAATAGATTATGTATGCAAAGGATGAGGATGAGGATGGGTGCTCCAATTTTTAATATTTCATCTTGGCAACCTTCGATGTCCTTAGATTTTCCTTTTGAGATCCTCTTAAACCCAAACTTAATGTATTCTATAGAAAACACTTCATCCTTTGTAGAGTTGTTTGGAATGTTGTCCATGACATTAGGGCATTCATAAATATTTTTAAGGTAGACATTCCAATCCTTGAAGGGAATCCTATTATTTTCTTTAGTTTTACAAGTTATAATTTTCCTCCACAATTTCTTATGCTCTATCTTCAATAGGTGTAAAATCTTATCTTGCTTTCTATTAATATAGTCTTTTTCCCCACCGTTAATTAAGTTTATGTATCTATTTATCTTATCATATTTTAAAGATGCATTGGAAACATCCCTAATGACTTTTTCTAGCAATTCTACATTCATTATCGTACCAAGGGTTACTTGTACTATTTTTCTTATTACATAGCACTTCAATAAATAATTTGTTAGTGGAAGTAGAGAGGATTGTTGTAAAATTATGATAGTCAAATTCAATAATGTTCTGATACGATATGAGATTTAAAGAATTACTTAGGTATTTTAACAAAAGATCAACTTTATGTTTTTCAAAAAGTAAGTGCATTTGGTTATCAGAGTACTCTTCAATAGAGCTTTTGTGCATGGAAAATTTTAGATTTAAGGTTAAAGGTTTACGATCATAGTCATGTTTGTGGTCATCTAAAAGATCAAAAATTATTATTTGGTTGTATATTGGGATATTAGTTATTACATAATCCACTACATTGCTACCGAGTCCATGGATACACGTCATCTTGTTATATTTTGGCCACTTGCATAAATAATTGCAAATTATTAAATATTGAGAACTACAGATATGGATTAACTCACTACCAAATAAATTCTCTATCAGGTCTTCAGAGTTTCTTTTGTTACTGTTATCTAAAACAAGGCCCTCATCCAACCATAGAGGATTAGTATCAGAGTGATTACTTAAAATAATAGCTTGATTAGTTGCAGTTCTAGCATTAAAGTCTCCTAATAGGAGGACACTAACTTTATTTTCCATATTGTAGATATCTTTCTCTAAGCTTTTGTAGGGACAATTCTTATCTAGATTGTTTTTTGTATAAAAAGTAGAGTTAATAGGTGCAAAATAGCATATTCCTATATAAACATTCTTATCGTTAATATATGATATCTCCATCCATATGTAGTGATCGATAGGATCTTTCATGTGAAAATAAAAGTGAGGAGAGATGTTCCTTTTTATGTAACAAGCTATGCCTCCAATCCCTCTACGAGAGGACTTCTTGTTTCATGTTTTTTAGGGTCCTAACCCGCACATAGGTAGATTAATATATTCGGATGTAATAAAGGTCAATATTAATAAGGCCTTTTGTCACATACCCACTCTAGCATGATAAATTTTTCGTCGATTTCTCGAGGATCAGAATCCCTGAGATACTTATGGGGGCCTAGCGTCAGCTAGTTCCTCATATGTCCACCTCCATGTGATCGTGGCTCATGACTACGGGTCGAACCAGTACGACTTCTTTTCGTACTTGGCGACTCAGTGCTACCAGAACGTCGAGTCTTTCGACTCTGCAAACCCCGAAGCTCGAAATAGTGAAACGTCCGACCCTGACAGGGCTAGCGAGTGGCAAGTTTCCCACTTGGGGTCTTGTCCACGTGACCCTGTTACATGTCCACGTGCCTAAGCTAGCCAAGCACTTATCGGCTTTTTGCGATTCAGGGAATTGCGATGCATGACTTCTACCTTTCCCCATTCAAATCCCCAAAAATTTCGAGGTCTTCAAAGTTTCCCTCCAAAGGGAGATCAACGACCGTAAGCCTCCCTTGATCCAACGGTATGGATCCTTTCGAGGTCTCAGTACTCGGGAGTTCGAAATGAAATGACTCCAAGACTCCTTGTCATTCAAATCTATGAATTCCGTTATGGGAATTCGTGTAAGAGATCAATGGTTCTTAAGAGTGTGGATCCAATGGTCCATGGGATTTTGGGACTTTTCCCGAAACTCTGACAGCTCACCATGCATCTCCTCTGATGGATGGTCTAGATTCTTTCGAGACTTCTCCTCTCCATTACAGCACGTATCGGGATTTCGCGATTTGAGGGGGCAAGGTTTTCCATCCCTCTGGTTTCCCGGATGCCGAAACGTTGACCAACAGCCACGTGTCCCTCCGATGGATGGCGAAAACCTTCAGCCAAGATCAATGGTCGTGATCTTTTCAGGATGATCAACGGTCACGATCAAATCCCAGCTTTCCTTAACCTTATTCACACCTCACGCCATTTCGGGGTTTTGGTGATCAAGATTTCCCGACTCGCGAAGACAAGGGTTCTTTCTCTTTGGTTTCCCGGGTGCCAAAATGTCGAAGCGCTTACCAGCAGCCACGTGTACTTTATAGATGGATAGTCCAGGTACTTCCATGGATCATGGGGTCTACGGTCCCGATTTCTTCTTTTCTTGCAAGGGTAAAAAGGGTCATGGCATTAATGCCTACATCTCTTCCTCAAATCTAACGGTCATTACAGACCTTGGATCCTTTGAAAGGATTTTTTCAGTTAATCAAGACTTAACCACACACTGCCATTTAAAGATTTCGCAAATCGGGGTTTCGGGACTTGCGAGTATGTGAGGACTCGCACTTGGATACCCCGGATGTCGAAACACCAAAACATCATAACTTACGAGAACCACTCTCTCTCTCTCGTGCCGGATTTCTAATACGTACACTATCAAATCCTCTTTCAAGTTCTTGGTAAGGTTCACCATATTTGAAAACCCGACTGGAAGATCTCTAGAGGTCTTCGAGCTATTAACTCCACTGACTGGATAGTGAGCCGTTTCGAGGGCGTATTAAGATGACAGTCTTATACCAGGGGTTTATATCGGCTCTAGAAAGTGAGGGGACTTTCCCAATAAGGGTGCCCTTGTGGGATGGTCTATCTGGGACATTACCTGAGGCAAATAAGGGAATAAATTTCACGAACACAGACTTGAAAACTAAGTTAGTTCAGTGGATACATATATATATAAACGTGATTCATGTGGAGTCATTCTATTTATACGCAAGTAACCACTATTTCCGATCATAATCCACCACACAGACATTATTATATAGAATCCATTCATAATTTCACAACCTTGAGCATACATGTCAGATTATTCAATTCAAGATACAAGATATAACACTTATCAGGAAAACACCAGGTTTGATGCAACCACTGAGAGGGGTGCTCGTTTCCACCCAACCGTAGGCTCAGTGACTCCCAATGGATTTACCACTAGCCACCCCCAAGTTGAGACCACGATGTTGCGAGACTGCGTCTCTGTTTTCCAGTGACCGAGAATGAAGGTTACTCTCCTTCTTCTCCGCTATCACTCACTCTGTATTCTTCCAGAGTTCTCCTTCTTCCTTCCCTCGCATCTGCCCATGATCGCACACTCCTCCTGCCTTTCTCTCCTTTTTACAAGGTTGTGTGTTGCACAATCTTCCTCACAGTGGTCAGGTCTGAGGACTCTATGGATGGGCGGTTCACCCCCCCATCCCTCATTACTCATGAGGATCCCTTTACCTACCAATCCTGGTGAGTCATTTAATTCGGTCCAGCGAGCCGCTCTTGGTTCTTCAGGCCAGTGAAGTCCAAATACGGTATTGGTCTCGGTGGAAGTTAATGCCACCATTCTAGGTGCTTTCCACCGCCTTTCTTCAGCCATCATGGTCTCTTTTTCAGCACATCCCCCCTCTCAGCATTCCTGCAATATATATATTATAATATCATTCACATTCATTGACCTTTTTCACAAGGTCTATTCACATCACACATTCACATTTCTGAGTTTGCCACAATACTTGGCTAGTATAGTTATTTTTACAGATTGGGGGAAACAGGGTGTTACAATTCCCTCCCCCTTAAAGGAACATCGTCCTCGATATTCTATCTATCAACTTGACATGCATGTACAGATGTAAACAAAATCAGATATGCCCGTTTTATGGCATCCTCCATTTCCCATGTAGCCTCATCTGGGCCAAAATGTCTCCACTGCACCTTGACCTGTGCAATGGTTTGGTTCCAGAGCGGGGTTTCCTTTCTATCCAGTATGCACTGAGGTTCTGGTAGAAATTCTCCCTTCGGTTCCACCTGGATCACAGACGAGTCAATTATATGGTTAGCATCATGTACATATTTCTTCAATAATGAAACATGGAAAAAATTATGTGCTTTTATTGTGGGAGGTAGTGCTAGCCTATAGGCTATAGGTCCCACTCTATCTAGGACCTCAAAGGGTCCACAATACCGAGGTGATAACTTGGCACAAGCTCCCATTTCTAGGGAACTTTTATCGAGCCTAACTCTGAGATATACATGATCTCTCATTTTGAACTCTCTTGGAGTTCTCTTTTGGTCGGCATAAATTTTTTGTCGGTTCTGGGCAACCTTCAGGTTTTGTTTTATCCGAGTCACTTGTTGTTCCATTTCTCTCAACATGTCGGGTCCAAAATAAATTCTGTTTATGGGATTACTCCAATTGACTGGAGTATTACACGGCCTACCATAGAGGACTTCGAAGGGACTCATCTTTAAGGATGCTTGGTAGCTGTTGTTGTAGGCGAATTCCACCAGTGGCAGGTAGTCCTCCCACTTCCTGGGTTGATGCATTACATGCATTCTTAGCATGTCTTCAAGTATTTGGTTCACTCTTTCTGTTTTTCCATCGGTTTGAGGGTGATAGGCGGTGCTAAACAACAACTTGGTCTCTAAACTAGTCATCAATGATTTCCAAAAGTTGGAAGTAAATTTATTGTCTCTGTCAGACATTATCTCTTTTGGCATACCATGCAGTCTGAATATCTCCTTCATGAATACCTGGGTGATATCGATTGCTTTGCAAGTGGACTTGACAGGGATAAAATGAGCAGACTTGCTCAATTTATCCACCACTACCATAATGACATCGTTATGTTTGGTTGATGTTGTTAATCTAGTGATGAAATCCATGGAGATGGTTTCCCATTTCCATTATGGGATTGGTAAAGGTTGCAATAATCCTGCTGGGTGTCGATGTTCTGCTTTAACTTGTTGGCACTCTATGCATTTGGCTAAGTACTTGGCTATGTCTTTCCTCATTCTAGGCCAATAGAATTGTCTCCTAGTGGCCGTGATCATTTTCTGGTATCCTGGATGACCAGAATAGGGTCTTTTATGTAGTTCATCCGATATGAACCTCTTCAAGTCATCACAATCTGGAATGTACAATCTGCTTCGGTAAGTGAGACGACCTTCTTCCATCATCTGGTAGTCTCCATACCTTATCCCTATGGGTTCTTGTTGTAGGTACGAGGTCACGGTCTGGAAGAATGTGTCTGTCTCTTGTGCATTCCTGATTCTTTCTTTGACATCCATCTCACAGGTGCTCACCGTGGCCAGGTGAATTGTTTTCATACTTCTGCTAAGGGCATCAACCACCCTATTTTCCTTTCCTTTAATGTGTTTGATTTCGAAATCAAACTCACTAAGGAGGGCCATCCACCTAGCTTGCCTAGCATTGAGCTTTGGTTGATCAAACAAGTATCGCAATCCACAGTGATATGTCATAAGTACAAATTTTCTTCCCATGAGGTAATGCCTCCACATTTTCAAGGCATGCACTATGGCAGCTAGTTCTAGATCATGGGTCACATAGTTGACTTCATGCTCGTTCAATTTTCGGGATTCATAGCAGATCACACTTCCTTCCTGCATAAGGACTCCTCTGAGCCCTTCCTTACAGGCATCTGTGCACACGAGGAAGTCAACTTC
>ML784744.1:7116-21152 GCA_009831015.1 Picea engelmannii
TTTTCCTATCTCTCATGCAGGAATATAGAACATGGAACACAACATAGGCTCAAAAAATCTTATATGTTACCTAGGGAAAGTGTTTTTCAATTTATTCTATCCGAAATTGTAAGTGCAATGATAAACTCACAGCAGCCACAGTAAAACACCTTACTTTTCTCGGCGCAAACACAGCAAACGAAATAATCTCTTTCATTAATGAAATCACCCAATACTGAAAAGTAAATTAATCTTGAAATCAAAGAAAACAAATTTAGTATGAAATCAGAGTACTGAACTATAAACTATAAATTAATCTCTGGATCAAAGAAGGAAAATTTAACATTAAAAGTGGACAGGTGAAGGTTTTATGCAAACGCAGAGAAGGGTTACCATAATCATGATACCAAGCGGGCTTTCTTACCAGGCAAAGTATACAATCACGAGTTAGTCTTAGCCTTTTATTTAGCGCTTCCAAATGAAAGACAAGCGCTTGAAAGCCCATACTTACTCAGATTAAACAAATGTGTGGAAGTTCTCTCCGCTGCATAGTACAAAGATATCGTGTCATAGGACGGTTATTTTTAAATTTGTTTCGAGTTTATTTACCAATGGGCGATTTGTACTATAAGGATTCTACCACTTCAATTCATGCGCTCGCTAGCGCCTTCGAAGCTGGGGTTTTGGATTACAGCATTCATTAGAAGTTAGGGTTCGGGATTGCCAGCATACATTGCTGTAATCCTGTTAAATTGACAAGTTAGATCATTGGAATCTACCAAAAACTGACATTCTCATTTGTTTCTTCTACGTCAACGCATTGGTGAATGTTTCAAGAATTGAAAATGGTTGGTCTTACGTACTTCGAATTCGTCTCTACTTCTCAACTACATGACCTAGTTCTAGCAGCATTCAATGTGAACTAGTAAGCATTAGGCAGAAAAACGTAAACGAACTTAATTACCTGATTTTCTAAACGCAAAACATTAAAAATGTTTTTTCATTTGATTATACGACGCATCTACTGCGCAAACGGGCATAAGAAGCATGCATAGCAGGCTTGAATTAGGCATGTCTTAACCGGAAGAATGTACGATCTGATCCTCTATTATCAAATCCTATCTTGATCACATCAGTATCGGTATGCTTCAGGAAGAGAACAAGAACATATGATTTAGACTATGGTACCATAACACGGCTCATACCGCCTATGTATGTTTGGACACTTGTCATATGCCTGTTGGGGATCAGGCCTGGAGATCACTCAACAGAGAAATAGAGAAGATAAACATCACACACGCGGCACAGCGAAGATAAACCAGATAAACACATCACACGCAGCACAGCAGAGAGAAACAGAAATGGGAAATGATATCTCTTTAATTTTCTCAATGGAGAAATGAATACAAGTCAACTGCTTATTGGAGAAATGAATACAAGTAAACTGTTTAATCAACAGGATAAACTACTGGCACTGGGTGTTAATGTGGATATGGGTAAACAGATATTAGATTAGGTTGTGTTTCGATCTAGCTCATCAAGGCAAATAACTGACTCTTCACCGGGATCACGAAATAGAGCTATAAGAAGGGGTGCTACTACGGGCTCTATAAAGGGAAGGTATGCTAATAGAAACTGCACCTTTGGGAATTAATCTAGTGGATTAATAGTCACTCTTGGACTTAAGGTGATGTTGTTGGTTTGGAAGTTTATTATTATCTGTGGATTTTGGTGTGATGGTAAACTTTAACATGGTATCTAGCTTTAGTTCAGCTTCAATTCCTGAGAGAATTACTTCCGAAAGGAGTTAGTCTTAGAAAGGGGGTGTTGGACTAACTGCCACACCTTTGGAAAGGGAGTGATGTTGCATTTAACCAAGAAAATTCTCAAGGATTTACAAAAGAGTTTTCCACTTTTTACATAATGAACTTCTATATTCAACCACTTTTGAGCTTCTACATTTAATCAGAAGAGTTCTCAAAGGTTTACAGGAAAGTTCTCTACTTTTAACAGAATTAAGATATGTTGTCACAACCCAACAATGTCGAGGTTCTCCACTTTTAAGACAATGATAGATAACTGTATGACAGACACATTCCACTTTGGTGGAGTCTCTGAGTCCCTATTCCTCTTCAATAATGCTTTTGTTTAGGATGTAGATGAAGGGAGATCATGGTGCCCATACAGATGCTGATTGCCAGGGGTTTCGTATCATATAAGACTGCCCTTTTCATCATTGCCGTGTTGGTCACGGATGCACAGTTCCACGATAATGCATGTATGGTGCACACCTTCAATTGACATGTAACACCATATGGGAAAGTGGTGGGCACTGGTCCGGTCTAGAATAGATTCCAGATTCCAGATTCCAAGCCTTGCAGTTGGGGTCCATTCCGTTTATGTTTGTAAACAGCTTTCCCTCTCATATCGTAGAGCCCCAGCTCCCAGTCCTTCGCTTTACTCCAATTAGCCTGCGATAATTTACATAAAAGATAATAAGCACGCTTTTTCAGGACCATTCAATTTTAATTTAATTTTATTATCACACATGGCTTTGGATCGTAAACCTCAAAATTTTAACAAAGATAAAGTTTAACGAGCAAGAAACACTCGGAGAAGTTGGTCTCAGGTCTCGGCGTATCTAGCCAGTGTTATTTTGGCTTCTAATCATGTGAAATAGAGTTAACTACAATGTTGATTTTTTACCAATAGTAATGGTTGGATGATGTCATTTGTCATATGTTAATTTTTTTGGGGGTATAATTTTATATGAGTTGATGATTTTATTATAGGTGGTTATGGTTTGGTGATGGCAATGTTTATATGGTAATATTTTTTTACTATATTATATATTATTTGAAATGTTAATTTTATTATAATTTTTAGTAATGGAATCATGTCATTTGTTATGTGTCAATATAATTGTACTCATCAATGTTGACTTATTATAATGATCATGATCAATAATCTTTATTGAGATTAATTAGTTTATTAACTTTACAAGTTTTCATTAAAATTATATTTCTATGTTAAAAAAAACATTGAGTTTTTCAAAATCATCATAGATTTGATGATTTTAGGAAGGTCTATATTTTAACAAATATTTTTAAATTGAGATCTAATTTAAAAATAGATATATATATAATTGATTATAATTGATCACATTTGTTATGAAGATATTTTTGTATTATATTATTTTATATAAATATTGGTTTTATTATAAATAATTGTAGTTGGATGATGTCATTTGTTATATGTCTATATCTTTGTACTATATATTTTTTTTATAAATATCACTTGCAATATACTTGACATTGGTTGGTGTTGCCTCTTTATTGTAAATGTCATGGTTGTATTATCTCCTTTGTCATATATCAATATTTTAAAACTATATTATTTATTTGGTTTTGTTATACATGGTAGTGGTTGGGTGATATTGTTTGTCACATGACAATATTTTTTACTATAATATTTTATATAAATGTTGCTTTTATTATAGATGGTTGTGGTGGGATGATGTCATTTGTTATATGTTAATATGTTGGTTGGATGATATCATTGTCATTGTCAATGTCAATATTTGTGTACTATAATATTGTATATAAATATGTTGGTTTTATTATAGGTGGTTGTGGTGAGATGATGCCATTTGTTATATTTTTATATGTTGGTTGGATGATACCATTTGTCATTGTCAATATTTGTGTACTATAATATTCTCTATATAAATGTTGGTTTTATTGTAGGTAGTAATGGTGTCATGATGCCATTTTCTATACGTCAATTTATGTTTGTACTATATTATTCTACATGAATGATATTTTTTATAAAAATAAATTGGAGGAATTGCAATCATATTATTATTATTATTGAGTCTTGATTTATTATTTTGATATTTTAAACCAAGTAAAGGTGATTTATTGCTAGCCATGTTAAGGGTTGGTGTGGCTTAGATGCGTAGCTTTCTTGGTAAGAGGTTAGTGCCACATGTCTTGGACAAACTAACAAACAAAAAAAATAATTTTTTATTCATTAACTTTATAGATCAATTTATATTAATGTAATATAAAAAAAATTATTTTATTTTTTTAAATAATTTAAAAAATTAATTTTGATTTATTAAAATCATAATTAATTTAAAATTTTAAGTAAAATTTTAAGTAATTATTTAATTGTTTAATATATTAAGGTTTAAGAAATATTTATGAATTGTTTAATATATTAAGGTTTAAAAAATATTTATGAATGTAATGGTTTTAATTCCATTTTAATTTTTGAGAAATATAATTCAAAAACTTTCTTTAATCTTATTAAAAGGATAATTAATTTAAATTTTTTATTTTATTTATAATATAATTAARAAAAWWTTAATTTTAATTTAATTTTAGTTAATTGTTTATCGAAATGTAATTTGGGATTTAATTTGAATTTATCTCTCATTTATCATTTAGATTTAGGGTTTGAATTTTCTATTGTAGTGATGGTTAACTTTGGYCATAATTTTGGCTTYATCTATACAAATGTAGTGTGTCATTTTGTCTAAGTTTTCAACCAATGTCAATGGGTGAACATGGTCTTGTTTGATATATGTTGTGTTTTTATGTATTTTTATCTTTATAGAATATCCAATTTACAATGATGTAAGGTTTTCCACATGAGTAAAAAATCATGTATACTGTTTTTTGTTTATAGCTTTAATAAGGTTTGTACTGATATTTTCTTCTTCAAAACCCAAGCCATTTTTTTTGTAATCCCTTTTATGCAGGGAAAAAGGTCTTTGTAAACCTCCTATGTATATGCTTTGTTCCTAGGACCTTTATTAGCATTTTGAAAGACCTTTACACTTTCAAGTTTCTTATAATACACCTTCAAGCTCCTTATAACTGTGTTTTAACACTTTTATAAGAAAAATCTTTTCTTCATCCAAATTATCTTTTTCTAAGATTTTAAAGGCTTTATTTGGTGGAGTGTTAGAGAACCCCAATTCTTCATCCAAATTATCTTTTTCTAAGATTCTAAAGGCTTTATATGATAAAGTGTTGAGAAAACCAAATTTATATGAAAATGGTGGGACTTTGGATGAAGTATTTATTATTATGATTCTTTTTCCTAAACACTCATAGTAACATATACCAATTAGGTTTCTTTGTGACCAAAACATCTAGAAAGGGAAGTTCATTTCTATATGTTTTGATTGATTTTTGAGGTGCCGAACAAATTTCTTCCTAAATAACAATTGTGGCATATACCAATTAGGTTTCTATCTGACCAAGACATCTAAAAAGAAAAGTTTCTATTTATATATATTTGGATTTATCATCGAGGTTACCAACAAATAATTTTGGTGTTCATGTATCCAGAAATCTCATCTATAATTTAAATTAATTGTAGAGGAAAAAAACCAAAAACATTGTTATAAAATTTTTCTATGAACAAATTAAATAACTGATAGATGATACCGTTATAAAAATTTTCTATGAAGAAATTAAATTAAATAACTGATAGATGATACCATTGCAATACCACCTGACTTTTCATACATTTCTCCTTGAAAACTTAAAAATGTATCCATTTCTAACACATTTCAACTAACTCTATTGTTTATTGGCTTATTAGCCCATTAATGATGTGAAAAGAAAGACACTGCCTAGGGAATGAATGATCACATATTCTCATACGTTACGATAATAATTTCATATTTGTTCAAGAAATTTGAGAGCAAAACTAATTAAGCTTAAAAAATCTCTTACTACATTTTACAAACTCTTAGTACATGAGATGAATAATAATTTAATAATATCACGGAAGCGAGACTTTGAATGAAATTCATCTATTTGAAAAAACGATCGCACGTAAATTAATAGATCTCTCATTCCTCAAGAAATTTCATGATGATAAGATCATTCCTGGCTTTGCAATGATCAAAGACATCTTGAATATTTCAAGAAAAATTATTGTTTTCAGAAACATCAGCCTGACACTCGTTAGGTCGGAAATAAAAAAACTTGCACATGTTCATTTGTTTTCTCTCAGAAAAAACGTTTAAAATGCATTTGTAGTTAACCAGCAAAATTATAAATTACATCTAGTCGGGAGCAGAGGCCGTGACAGCGTTGTATACATGAAAAAACACTAAACAAAACTACAACAAAACTGAATAAGAAAATGGAAAGATTAAAAATAAAGGAAATTAGTTATCAAGCCAATATCAAAACTAACGTAGTCAACCTTTCAAACCTTGAATTATATGATGTCACGCGGAGGATTTTTCCAACATGTTTTCTATTTCATGGTAGTTCTGAGGTTTCTATTTCATGGTAGTTAACTAACAATGCAACCATCTATTGAAAAGGAAAATTATAAAAAAAAATCAGTAAAAACCCTAAAAATAAAATCATAATTATGAAGGAGATGGAGATCATTTTGCCATAGAAAACTCTCTTCATATTTGAATGTAGAAGTTAAAACTAAACTAAATTAAAAAAAATGTTCTACTAAAACCATCATGAATACCATTGACTCTCCCATATACAAATTAGTTAAATTTCTTGAAATGAAATTTGGGGATCTAATTGGAGAAACATACTCCTATGCCAATAGTTATTTGATGAAAGCATAAATATAAAGGTTGAGGAACAAGATCTTATGGTGCCATCAAGGATATCATAAATGATGAAACTACAAACTTTATGGATCTCCATTATGATCAGTAGTGGCTAGATTGTACATGTAATGATTTGAAAAGAAATCTATTGAATCCTATCCCCTCAAGGTTAAAAAATCATCTAAACTATTAAGTTTAAAGTATAAGGTTTACAACAAAAGTAGATGAAAACAATAGCATCTTATTTCTAGATGTCCTCATCTCTAGGAGAAATGATAGTTCATTGTCCCATCAAGTATATTAATAGAAAATGCATAGATCACAAGCTTGGTGTCATCAACACAATAGTGATTTGGGTTATCAAATTTTTAGATAAGAATCATGCAAAAAAGGAATTGAGAAACTTAGCTAAGTTTTTCAAAAACAATGGCTATAAATAATTTTCAAAAACAATGGCTATAAATAATATGAATTCGAAAAAAATATCTTAAAAATTAAAAGAAGATACTTGATCATTCATGAAGGAGAAGAACAATATCTTACTTCCTTATACCAAAGGAAGCTTAAACAAAATTACAAAATTTTGAATAAAAAGTAATATTAGAGTGAGCTCCACCCCTCGTAACACTCCCAAGAGCATGTTATATAATGCTAAAGATGAAACCTACAAAAAAATGCTAAAATTGGATGATGAGTTCTGTCCATGCCACCCATATTTATAGACAACTTCAATCTTGTCATCCTTGACTACAACTCTGGACACCCATATTTATAGACAACTTCAATCTTATCATCCTTGACTACAACTCTAACACATGATACGACTTTAATGTGTAAATAATTTGTTTCTCTTTACAATTTTACATGAATTATTATCATAGAATAAATTATTTATGATGTATGTGATCAATTTTGGTAATTTTGCAATCATGTCATTAATATATTTTTTTAATTTTACATAAACCTAACCATCTAGTTACATAGGAATTCCTAAACTGAGTAAGAGTAGGGGTGCACTTGCATTATCTAGTGCACTTCTATCAAATAGTTTATAGATAAGTATTTTGTGTATTTATGTTTAATTATGGATGTATTTGATTGTGAATTGTTGATTTCTACATCAAATATAGATTTTAGTGGATTTTTTGGGGGAAATAGAGTTCGTGTACCTATATTTTTTTTAATTTAACTTGGAGATATCCCTAGTGTACAAAATCATCCTACAACTCCACTATTATGGGAAAATGAGGTTATTTGCATTACCCTACATAAGATTGATGGGAAAATATCATTGGTTACATGGAGAAATAGTTGTCATTCAAGTTGATGGAACTACTGATTGATCAATGATGATGATGATAGAGTGTCAATTAGTTGATGGAAATAACCATAGTGTTGAACCTCGTAATTACATTTGTCACAACATTAATATGAGGAGGATGAGTTGGATGTCAAGTTGAACAACTAGGATGCAATGAAAGCTAGCACAAATTGACATGATGTGAGGAGTGCTCCATTGATATCCTTCTTAACCATCTAATGGGGAAGCCACTTAAGTTATGAGTGTTTAATCTTGTGATCACAAATAGTGTGTGGGTCATGTTCCATTACCATGATGAGGTCCCATTGTATTTTAAAAAACATATTTATGTCGACATTTTGTTGTACATGAGTCTAGATCACATGTACATCGGCTGCCCATTTTAGGATCATGCTTGAGAAATAGTTATCACTATCATGAATCTCAGAAAGCCCCTTGCTCAACATCGCCTACTCCATGAATGATAGTCTTTCCTCACAAAAGTGTTGTTTTACTAAGAGGTGTTAGGAGACCCATCCCGCACCTCTAGAAAATTTATATTCGAGAACGAAGATCTCTAAAACCAACTTATTTGGGTTGTTGGATTAATTTATTGTGATATTGGTCTTGTAACGTGTTCCACTATAAAAAACTATAGGTACCTACTTAAGGAGGGCACAATTTATGGAACATAAAACAATGATATTGTCCCTTAGTTGATCAAAGTTGCATAAATTATATCTTGGGAAAACGTAAACCTTTTCGAGTAAAACAAAAATGGTTTTCCAACTGAAAACAACACTTCATATGCACTCGACTGGTTTTCTCGACAAAAAAATGATTAGAAACAACAAAATCTAGAATTCGTTTGGTGCATGCAGTGACACATATCATGATCTCGGTCAATAATGAAGGTAGGTATTTATAGGTACTCTGGTACCTTGTTCGATAAGCAAGGTATATCAACACAAGTTGAACACCTAAGACAACCATTCACACAACCATACCAAAAATCAGTACACCAATGTATTAAGTGGTTAAAACATTGAGAGAGGAAAACAATTTACTACACAACCGACACAACCACTTGAGACAATATATTCATGTAAAAGGAAAATAATTTACATATAAGTTTCTCACAATTGATTATCGGCAAATGACCCTCCATGCTCTTTAAATATAGACCATGGACCAATCATGTGTTAAGCCACAAATCATTATAGTTATTAGTGTAGAGGAAAAGATAAATTGTAGAATCACTTTATATCTAGAACATAATTTTGATAGTAAGATTAGATAATTACAATGCATACTAAATAAACAACTTTACCAACTTGATCTTACTTAACTCCTAAGTGTCTAAATATCTTAACACAACTAGGGGCCCAAGTGATGAAGCCTTAATCGAAGAGGTCATAATAAGTCTCACTTCTCTAGTATCAAGTAGGATTAGGTGGTTAACAAACCATAGTAAGAGGTCACATGAACTCAAAATTCAAAGTTGATTGAAAGTCAAAAACCAAAGCCTAGGGAAATCTCTTAGAATGACAAGTACAATCTTGGTGCTAGAGTTCTAGTTGGTTGATATTTTATGAACCTATATAAGTATTATTTATGTTGGCTACCTTCCATCATTTTCATGAGTAGGGTAATTTACATTGGAGAAAACAAGTATTAATATTGGAAAGAAAGAGTCACAAAGTATGACATGGAAAAACTAAAAAAAGCTCAAAAATGAGAGATTGAAATTGACTCACTATATAATCTCTCTAATATTTATTATATGTATGTCAAAAAGTGCTACTTTCTTACTATTCACCAAATTCTTCATGTAACTTTTGAATTAACCTTCTTACTAATACTTCATATTACTCTAAATCATAAATAATACACAACAAATTTCAAAGAATTCTTTTATATATATATATATATATATATATAAAATTTTGATGCAATCCCTACTAAGGACTCAAACCATGTGCAATCAAATCCCAAAAAAACAATAAAAAATTTCACATTTTAAAAAATAAAAAATAAAAAATATACACCAATTAAGATTCTACCTATGCTAACATTATCCTCATTTAAACAACCAACAATATCCTCGTTTAAACAACCACAATGTAGAACTTGTTTCAAACTCGAAAACTTCCTTAGAAACCTTAAACTTATTTTGGAAGTCACCGTAAACATGTGGAAGTATACCATTCCACTTTTATCAAACTACGCTGTCGTCTTATAGAGGATTCGATCCGTCGAAGACTCTTCTATCCTCCTCGCTAACCGATGGAGTCTTTATTCTTGCTTTCGGTGGTCGGCTTTCGGCCTATGCAGCTTCTTGCTGTTAAAATTTGTTCATATTGCGATATGTGCGAACTAGAGATGGAAGAGAGCTGGGGTCACTCCCGAATGGAGCCCTGGGATTATTCAATGAGTTATTCTGCAGATTTACTGTGCTAGTAGCTGTTCCCACCGATAACATCGTTCTTCGGTCTCTTGGTCCCTTTGAGGTAAGTACCATGTGTACCGATTCTTACTTCCTGAGAATTGAGAAATTAGAGATGGATTCAAGCCTCTTGCGGTCCTTGTAACTCTAAAACCAATGTGTTCTCTTAACGGGGATGTTGGCAGCCATCTCTGCTTTAATCGGCCTTCTCCTTACCCTTTTATTCTCTGCAGTTAAGCTGGCAATTTAACCCCCATGAAATAATGGATTTTAGAAAAGTATTACTTCCGTGAGACATGGTGGCTCGTCTTGCTTTCTCAGATTCCGGCCATTGCAGAGGGCGCTGCAGGACTTAACTGCCTACTATTATGTTCAGTCTTGAGATCAAGTAGTCTCCTGATTAAATCAGAATGAATTAAAATTTGACCTTTCCAACGTTTAAAGGGTGAGAATAAGCAGGGCCACGGTCTCTCTTGTATAAATTGTCATTTATAAAACCAAGTTATGATTAACTTGTAAAGCAGTTCTCAAGTATGATATGTTGGAATATATAATTCGTACTTATTTAATATGCTTGTTAATGTATTGAGAAGTATAGGTAATCTCTATCTGAGGTGTGTGATCTTATTTTTAGGAGGTTGTTTGAGAGTTGGATTTGTGAGATCCATGTTTGATTTGTTGTTGAGATATTATCTCAACCTCTTTATTTATCTTTACAATAAGTTAAATTTAATAACAACCTATACACTCTATATAATAGAGTCCCAATGTATGCAGATATAGTGTAATTGAATATTTTTGTATTATCACTCTACTCTTCCATTTTATCATGGTATCAGAACGTCATGGTTGGGTGTGAATCCATCATCGAGAGTGCTCAGGAACATGTGGAGAGTAGAGTAAATTATTGGGTGATTGGAGTTATTCGTTGTTGTGCGTAAGATCATTGAGTACTTGTGGTTTTGGAAAATTGTTGTCCGTCGTATGAGACTCACATACAATATTGGTGCAATCTACATACGATTGGTCCGATCAATTGGATTCCCCGGTTCGCTAAATTTGAATTAATCGTTGTGAACTGATGAGAGAATAGGTGTTTCCATTTTCCTGGAGAAAATATGCAAAGAAATACCGTTCAGGACGATTCTGTAGAGCATGAGTCGTTGCTGGTGTGAAATTGGAAAGCCATAGAATTGTTGAGGCTTGTTGTCAGCATATTAAGTGTGATTTTCTTGTGAGAATATGACGAGAGTCATTCTGTCAATGTTAAGGGAGAGTGTTGGAATATATAATTCCTATGAGTATAATAAAGAAGAGTGTTGGAATATATAATTTTTATGAGTATAATTTGTTGAGGCAGGTGAAACTATGAATATAACTTGTTGAGAGGTGATAAAGGAGACTAGATTTTTTTTTTTTTGGTGTTTAGATGTTGTGGCCGCCATATAGAGTGTGCAGTCATTGAGCGCTATAACAAGTGGCCTATAGAACTAGAGGAGAGTTTCCGCTCCAGTCCATGTCTAAGAAGAAAGCCACAATCGTCTTTTATGTTGTGGAAAGCCTACACTACTTTGTCCACATTGAACCTCTTGTTCTTAGTGGCAACCACATTGGTTAGCTCCAACATCACGTTGATAGCCCCAACTCCTACTTCATCTGCACTGTAATCCATGGTGATATAGTAGTATATGGTGGCAGTGTGAAGAGAGATGTTTTGCATCTCGTGTCAGTTGAAAATAATGCTTCTTCAATGGATGTGACCAATTGATTACTGCGTGCAACTTGCGTCGTAGGTGATGAAATCTGGGATGTTACTCACAATTCTGGTCATATTTGTGCTCTCAACCAAATCTTGTACGAGTACTTGAAATCTTGTATGTGTGTTGGACAAGCGTGGAGAATAGTGTTTGCAGTGGAGAAAGGAGGATTTTTTGTTGTGTATACATCGTTCTTGTCGTTGGCGACCCCATCCTGCCCTCGCATAGTAGTAGCGAGTTCTCATTCACAGTAGTGACCCCCGAAGATGTTGCACTCGATGTGAACCTGGTGCCTATGCAAAGCCTCAATGATGTTCTCTGTTAGTAACAATTGTGGTATCAGGAAACAAAGGTACGCAGGTCTGCAGGATTGCGCGATAAGTGCCCAAGCGTAGCACACAGAAGAAATCTGCTTGGGGCCCGAGTCAAGCAAGCGAGCGTGATCATGGACATGAGAGGCGGCGAAAGCTCCACACGAGGGCTTCATCGGGAATCGGGATATCAGAGATCCCGGGAGCGAGAGTTTTGTGCGTTGCAGAATCGTGATACGTGATTTCCCGATCGGTGGGGAACAACTGTCAATCGTGGAGGACAAGTGGCAGGCTTTCATGACGGGGAGTGGACCGTTGACAGGTCAACGGCCACGAGCCATCGAGGATCAGGGAATCGCGAGTCCGGAGGATGCGTGCTCGTTAATATCACAAACCGCGAAATCTCGATGGAGAGTATGGTCAAGGGCATATGGTAGTGGTCACTTGGACCAGGGCCTAGTCGAAGAGCTAGCGCTGAAGGCGCATTGGCAATCGGAAAATCGCAAGTCCTGTGGACACAAACATCGTGTCATCGTGAACGTCGAAACTCCGATAGAGGGTTTAACTACGGTCACACGGAGGCAGTGGTCATATGGTTCATGTTCTAGCCGGTAGAGGCTAGCTTATGGAAGCGGAGCTCATCGCAAATCGGAGGATCGGGAGTTCCGGGTACATGTGCACCTCGGCACCGCGAATCCCCAATCCCCGAAACCCTGAAACCTCATCACATACCTATCCCTTGCCGCCACGTCCTATCCCCGTGTCATGCCAACCACAGTTTTTCCCGGCCCCTGTGTTCCTCCACTTGGCTCGTGCACTTCAAAACCCATGAATTATTCCACTTTCATTTTACCTATCGCTTTCCCCCTTGCCACATCCATTCACATGGCCTCTCCTCATCCCATTTCCACACCGAGCATGTCAAGTCACCCCTGCCTGATCACCGTCCCTTCACCACTTCATGTCAAGTCCTCCAGACATCACGACGGTCTCCACGTTTACCCGCTAGTCTCGCCATGAATTCTCTGAGCAGATCCAAATGGCAGAATAAGAAGCCCCCATTAACTGTAGGTACAGAGTCGACCGGGGCCTTTCCCGATTCCAATGAAATAGTTATTGCAACAGTTGATGGTGGTTGGACATCGTTTCCACCATAAATGGAAAGTCTAGGAATGACTGTAAGCTTGTCAATTCATGCACAGGTCCTTTTGGAACGCGATTGCGTCTTACTGAAGTTCACAACTGTTCAGAGACTGCAGGCGCAGTAAACATGCAGAAATAATGTCTTCAATGCGATGTCTCGAATTGGCTTCTAGGTTTTTGCTCTAAGTATTTAGAGGATTTTTCTCACATTTTGTAAGTATCGATGGTTGAGCAGAGCTCCCGGTTGTAAAATTTTAATGAAGCACTGTTAGCCTGGTTATGTATGGACTTTTGAGACTTCTTGCCTTATGAATGCCAGTTTCTTTACATCTTTTTTATACCGTGTTAGAGTAGCTCGGAATTGGAGGATCCAGTCGAGTTGTAGCTGTTATAGGATGATGTTGTAATGGATCACTGTAATGGTTACGAAGTCTCTAATCGGTTCCTGTGATTTCCTTAGCGCTGAATGACTTGGAATTGGAGGATCCAGTCAAGT